>VUQH01082050.1:6761-19252 GCA_015106775.1 Etroplus canarensis | reverse complement strand
AAGGCATCACTGCTTCATCTGCACTTGAAAACTGTAAGCATATAAGGTCCTCTGTCCAAATCAATGCTACAATTGCTTTGAAATTAAAAGCTTTTCTCTGTGTTTATAATGACTCACTTTTGATTTTTCAAGGTCTTAAGCAAGATTTTAAACAGTCATTTTTTTCTGTCTTATATGGTCTTTGTATGATGGTGTTTACTCATACTGTAATTGTGTTTCAGGATCTCTCTACTTATAAGATATGTCCTCGTGCAAATTGGCATTGATTAGGCAGTCAATGGCCATCAATTTGCTTTTCTTGGTTTGGGGGTCTCTATTCTTCTGAGAATCGTTATTGGAGTAGATGGAGGGATGAAATGACAAACGCTCCCAAACTCTCTTAATGCACGCTATTCTCTGGGAACAACATCAGGCCAGTTAATACAGGCCTTGAGTGCCATTGTCCACATGAGCGGGAAAACTGGGCCGATGCATTCATTCATAGGTAGACAGATCAATAAGACAGCTTCCAAAACAAACCAGTGGAGAGGTTTCTTTATTCCTCTTGAGTGGAGCCTATTCACAGAGGTCCCTTCTCCATAGAGCGGTGTGGAGCTCCAATTCAGGAAAGGGAGCAGAGACCCCCGCCCTTCCATCCCGAGCACAGCCAGGAGAACTGCGAAGCTTCTGAAGGGGTGAAGCTATAATAGTAGGCTTTCTCTCCAACACAGAAGGGTGATCCCATCCTCACGCTGATTATGAGAAGCAGCCGCCATACTTACATGATTGACCTGACCTTGTACCATGAATGGCCTAAAAGAGAGCACTTCACATTTCTTGAACTCTCCTGACCTATTTTTACTACTTTTTTTAACTTTCTTTATAGTGATACTTCCAAATCATAAGCAAGATAAGAAAAACAGAAGAGGTTCCCTGCAGAACGGAGCACTGATTAGACTGACTGACTGAGATCAGCATGTACTAATCATCTGAAATGCAATTATTGTCTTTTTTATTATTATGACAACAGCTGGAAAGATAACAGAAAGCATTCATCCTCTTGCAAAAATCTGGTATTTCAAGAAAAAAGAGATGATTCCTATAAACCGTTTAATACAAAAACCAAAGTTGTCCATAAGATCCACATAGTCCCATATTTATAAGAGACCTGTAGTGACCACGTAATGATTGAAACCATTTTATTGACAAGTTAGGATAAAAGAACAGTTTGTTGAAATGTTGCGAACAAATGAACAAGTCACAGTTTATTCAAAAAACTTTGTTGGAGCAACAGAAATCAAGACAGACTAAAACTGTACAGGGAATAAACAAAAGATTATGTTTAATAATGAATAGTAGTAGTCAGAATTGAGGGAACATACCAGCAGCAGAGATTTTGTTTGAACAATTTCAGGAAATCAGGAAGCATAAAGGGCAACATCCAGAATAGTCTTTCTAACACTGACAAGGTCAATAACATAGATCCAGGCAACCTTTGAGATGTAATGCTGTGACTGACTTTGTACACATTTTTCCAATGATACATAAACTGAATGTCATTGTTGTTCACATTCCCACATATAACTATTATTCTTTGGTGGCTTTCCATGGACCATGGAATAATGTAGTTAAATTTCCACCATTTACCGTTTTAAAGGGGAAAAAAAGGGAAAATCCTCTCACCATGTAAACTACATTTAAATCTCGTTATGGTTAAAATTTGAGGTCCACTGCCTTGTGCTAGAAATATGAAATGGCTGACTGCCCTCGTGGTAATCACCACTGCTCTTACATTAATTCATCTCAGATGAGCACTGTTCCTCTGGGGTTTCCATGCTTCATTGTTGTTGGCCTTTAATTAGCAGCTGATAGACACTATACCACAGACACACAACCACAGTATAGCGCTTTCAAAAGTGTGTGTCTGTGTGTATGTGTGTACATGTATTCATTTATTCACATGTCATGGGATTAATGGAATTAAGTTTTCTCTTTAAATCTTAACATAAAATACTAGGAATGATTCCTGCTTTTATCAATATTTTTTCATGTTTAGTTGTATCATATTCATTACACATCGGTGCATTTAAAATTGTTGCGAATTAAACTAAAATACACTGTACTGAGAGTTCAGCAATTCACAGGGATAACATATGTGATTAGAAATATTGGCACACCCATTTACAGTTTTACATCAAGGTGAGCTGTCAGATTTATTAGTATCAGTTCGCAAATAGTGTATCCTAAACACAAAGCCATGTTAACCCACCAAGATAACTGAATTTCATATTCTGTGTCTTGTATATGTAATCCACGCTTTGCAAGAAAAACTGCGCTTAGTTGAAGATTAACGGTGCATTCCAAAATAATTAGCAAAAGCTTAATGTCTTGTGGTAGAAAAGCAGAGCATTAAGCTCATGGAAATGTAATAGATTTCTTCTAAGGGATTCACATGAATAAATAAATGAATTATACATTTAAAAATTCTTTCTGTGTCCCATTTCCCTTTGGGCAATTTCTACTGTAGATGCCCCCTTAACAATAAAAACCAACAGAGTGGACTGCCCTCTAGTGCCACCAACTGAGTGTGACAGTATGTGAAGGGGGAGTGGGTGAGCCTGCTTGTTTGGAGTATTAGCAGAGTGCCTGTTTTTCACTGCCATCCAATGAGAGAGCACCTGGGTAACTCGTTCATACATCCAGTGGAACAAGGTGATGAATGCAAATGCTCTGAGATCAAGGTTTCTCCTTGGCAGTGGTGCAGCCCTTGTTTCTCTCCTTTCATGTCCGAATGATGATGGTGATAATATGAGGGGAGGACAGGCCTCAGATTGAGCAAAGGGAATGAGTGGATGAGCATTGATCATATCTTTGATATGGAATGCTGCATCATATAATATTAGTGTCATTCATGCAGCTGTTTGATTGACAGTTTATTAGAAAAATGGTGAGAAATGCACTATTGTCTTCATCCATTTTTCATGTTTAAGTTGCTGACACTTTGATGCACTTTGGCGAATATGGGGCTCAAACTAGGACAAAGGAGGTGCAGTCTACACTGCATTTTCTTCTTGGGGATTTTCTCCTTTCTACTCCAATATAGGAAATAATATAGTAACAAACAGTTTTTACATAATTGCTCCCTTTGTGGTTCAGCATTCACAAATGCATTTATATAAACACACGCATATCCGCATGCGTAGACTCACACACGCTACTGAAACCTGCATCATTTTTGCTCGGTGGACCCTGTTGTTCTCCGTGCCTCAGGTCGAGCAGAGTTAATTTTTGGAGTTATATTTTATTAGGATGATGATGCACATTGCATTCACAGAGCACTTCAACCTCTAAGTCCTCCCACACATTTCTGTAAAGCCAGCCTGTGTTCCTAATTAAGACAATGTGGCTCTGCGCTGTTTTCAGGAACTGTGAAGCTGATTCGAATGAAGGCTGCAAATTCTGAACATTGCTCTGGATAAAAGCGAGAAATTTATTTAAACCTGTCAATTAGCAGAAACACAATGAATGGCCTCTGCAGGTTTCCTCGCAGATCAGTTAAGATCATAAACATGCAGTCTACGTGCAGTCATATTTATTTTGGGAGATACAAAAGACGTGTCAAAATATCTCAAAACTATTCACAATCAGAAAATATTGTTTTGTGTTGACTTGGCGTTATATTGTTTGATACTGAAGGGACATTTCAATAATAGTATCCTATCTAACCATAGCTTGGCTCTCACTTTACGCCTCTAAAACAAACCTGAGAAAGACTTTGTATTTTTGTCACCTATTTTCTTTAAAATTTAGAGACCAAATACCCATGAAAATTTCAAATCTTGTCAGGTCAATAAAACTTGAAAGCACTGCTTTTTATTAAAGAGTAAATTAGCTGTTTGATCGTGTTCGCACAGAAATCACACACTGACATCCTGTTGCTTCAAGTGACCTCTGACCCCTTGCTACGACCTGCATTTGGAGGACATAGGAAGGTCATTTGAGTCCTTTAGAGTGATCCCAAGGGAAACTGGCCCCTGGACACCGGACCCCAGCCTCTCTTCATGCAGACGCGCGCACACATCGCTCTAGTCTCCTTTGCTGCACAGTCTCCTGAGGAGACATGGAAGTGTGAATTTACAAAAGAAGTCACTGTTTGTGACTGAGACATGGAATATATATTTATGTTGTATATGCATCAAGAGTAGATGTTTTTGTAAAAGACATCTGCAAAATTATTTGTGTGTGTGTGTGTGTGTGTGTGTGTTTGCATGTATGTGTGTTTTTCCCCTTTTCTTTAGCAGGCTCCGTATACACTCAGGAGACTTCCTATGGGAGAAAAAAAATGAAAAGCTAACTTTTTCCCCTGCAATATTTCACTTAAAAATATGAAAAAGGAACAGCTATAGAAAATGTAGCACACTTTCATCATTAGCAATTTTGTTTCTAATGAAAGATCAAAAATTATATATCACTTTTAGCACATTAGGGGGAGAATATAACATAAAAATGCCCAATTTCTTTTGAGGGTATGTCTTTTATTATTCCTACAAAAAGACTATTATATGGTAGTGGTGAATGCATATTAACCAAGAAACGCAACTATCATTCATCTTCTACAATGCATAGCTGTAAATTATGGCATTATCTCTTCTGCCATAGAGGAGAGAAGTGGAGAAGAAAAGAAGGGCTGAGGTGCAGATGAGGGAGGGTGTTAAAAATAAAGAAAATGGCATAGAAAAAGGACAAACCGTTACACACATACACACTTCAGCATGAAGTCAATGCAAAATATAATGCTTGGCCTTGTTCAGTAAGGCCTGTCAGATTTATTTCCAACATCAAGGGGTTCTCTGTGCTCTTCTGCCCCATCCATCAGTGACCTGTCTGGAGTGTCGGTGTGGTCAGAGTTGTAGACGAAGGCTCGGAGTGGAGAGCTAAAGGAGGTTGGAGGAGGTGTGCGTATTCTAGAGTATGTTGGAAAGCAAGGGTGGGGGGGGCATCTAAATCAGGAGTGGTTGCTAGGGCACACAGGCCTGTGGCATTCTGCACTGTCTGGCATCCCAGTGTGCAATAGGAGCACTAGTCACCAGTGGAGGTGAAAAGCGCTGTCACAGAGATGAAAGGGGGCTTCCCCCCGTCCTCTGATCTGTGAGAGAAAAATGAAAAAGACAGACGAATATGGGGAGAGCGAGGGAGAGAGCTGGAGAGAGTTTTAGAGAGCGTAAAATCGCTCTCACTGTATTTCATGTCAATATGTCTCACATTTGAAATCCTTATTATAGATTGGGTGTGGAAAAAAAGGATGTGCTTTCTTTGTTGAGGGACATGTTCCATCACACACACGAATATTCACACACACACACACACACACACACACACACACACACACACACACACACACACACACACTGTTCCCCTTGCCCAGGCGCCTGTGCCACACCACCCACCTCTGTCGTTCTGCAATGTGTAACCTAGCAACTATTTAATTAAAATAGCATCAGCAAGGATAGAGGCTTTTTTTCCCTCCCTTGCAAGGATTTCCTCCAATCTCAATGCTCTTCAGCACACCATGAATCTAAAGTGACGCCATGTCTGCCACTATTTTGTACCCTTCACATCCCCTTCTGTGTTTCTCCATTTGGTTATTTCCACAAAACTAGTTTGCTTCAGTGATGCTTGCTTGGTTGAATGTACCTGATGTCGTTTATCTAGTGCACTGGTAATATATGCACCATATCTGTGCTTTACCTGGCCAGAGATTTAATGCAGGACATTATTATGCCACAGAGTTGTACAAACAAGGCCATCACCTTTCTGTCCTTCGGAGTAGTCTATCAGGAATAATAGAATGTCTCCTCTTCGAGCCCTTCTCCTCCTCCTCCTGCTCTTCTTCTAGCCCCTGTGCCTCCTTTTCTCTTTGTATGCCAAATCACAGCATTCCCTGTTTCAACCTAAAAAGAGACGCCTCTTACCATGCTCTACATGTGTGCCAAGATCGGGCAATGTGGAGCAATTAGAGGAAATGTGAATCAGCTCTACGTGTCAGCGTACATCACACTCGCTGTCACTCAAACCACATCCATGACTCCTTGTCTCTGAGAAACAAACAATGGAGCAATATTCCGGTCTATAGCTGTCAAAATAGAAGGCCTGGTCTCTGTTTCGCTCTCCTTTACTGTCTGTTTCTCTCTCGCGCTCCCCTGCAGCTAATGGATACCCTGATGTGTCATAGAGCAGTGAAGTTATCTGTCCTTTCTTGATTTTCTTTAATATAATACTCCATATAGTGCAGGTGCAGCAGAAGGATACACTCAGCTCTTTTCACATGCTCTCAATAGGAAGACCTCTGTCATTACTTAAGAAGCAATGCAGTGAAAGCCATAGTAAATGGCTTTAATGATCCAGCCTCCAAATGGGTACATTATAGAGCTGACCTCCATCTTAGGTACATTCATGCTTTCTACCAAAAATGACATATTTCTATGTTTTATATCCCTTTTCCCCTTCTTTTCTTACATACACTATTTCCATTTCTGCAGAACTGCAAAACTACCCCTGACACTGCAATTCAAACACAGGCATTTAAAAGGGAAGTGTTAAGAAATGTAAAAGGATAAAATCACATGTGCACTTCTCTCTAACAGTCACTGAGAAAATCACTTTAAACCCAATTTAAGGGGCTACTGCCATTGAACCATTTAGCATGAACTTTTCAATAAAATGTATCAGTGAATGAAAATCCTCTTGACTTACAGAATATATTCGAATTTGAGGATGTGACTGACTGAGTACAAAAGGAATTAAAGCCAAAAAGATATATATATTTTGCAAAAAAAAAAGCCATTTTAAAAAGCTTTCAATTTTTTGAGGCTCCTTGATTTGATTTCTATATTTTTTAAACCATCCCTCAGCTTTCTGCTTAGAAAATGTGGCAAAATGCTGTGAAAATGAATGTTATAGTCATCACATTTCATACAAAGATAAAAGAAAAAATTATTTTGTTCAAATGATAGGTGTAATAAAATAATAATGGTTTCAAAAGCAATTTAAAATACTTCCATATGTTCATAAATGTACGTACGCATTTTGTAGCTCTGTGACTGACTCTGCAATCATCTGAATTCACTATTGCCTATAGCCCATATAGCCTATGTAAATCTTTGAGAATGTATGTTCACACGGTGATTTGCATAATGGCACATGATTTTGACAGGCAGGACGAGAGAGAAGGACCCCTTGACATTTTTATAATGGCACTTTACAGGGCAGACAAGGTTGGGGGTAGGGTGGAATATGAGAGGCAGCACTAGTGGAACAAAATATAGGCACCTCGAGTGTATCTGGCACTTGTGAAGTTGGACAGTGACCTATGGAACGGTTTGTTAATCAGCACACTATGTTGCACAGGGGCTGGGGTGTGCCTTGAAAATGGACAGGACAAAAAAGAAAGCATAGGGTTGTTTAATTGAAGTGTGTTTTTAAGTGGTAGTGAATTTCAAATGCGTTTACTTTTACTGCTTCATTAAACCTTAAAACCTTCTGACTTTTTGTTGTGCCAAAGATAAGACGTTTTTCTGTGCTGAAAATGTTCAAATAGACTGTTTAAAATTGTGTATAAGCTGACCGATGGAGGAAAGTAGATTATCATTCATTAGTGTATCACCTCCATACTGGGTTATATCTCCAGAGATATTCCTGTTGATAGTCTGTAATAAAAATTGTAATTCTTCACAGATGACAATTTCACATTTCAGGCACAATAGTAAGTCTCTCACAGGCCCTAACCTCAAAACATTTAAGATTTAACCTAATTTATCTCCGCTCCAATTGTGGAAATAATATTGAATAAAGAATTTGATAACAAACCTGTTCATCTGTATTTACCTTCTGGGTTACATCAGTCAAATTCAATCAAACAAACATGTCCAGTGAGATTGATAGAGTCCCAAATCACAGAATGGGGCATGTATGGCCGACATTGCGGTCTGTGGGAGAGGCCACCAGCAAATTAAAAGGTCACAGACTTCGATGGCTTTCGCTTTGTCCTGACACACGCCCCTATGTCTTGTCTGGGAGACACGTGCAACAATGCAGTTTCTTTTAGCCTTTCTCAAACAGCTCAGACAATGCTGCAGCCTAGGGCCATATGCTTCGCCTGTGGCCATCCACAAGTCCCCCCAGCTATTCATCCATGGGAACGTAGGGTAGACAGAAAGGGTTGTCTGGAAGGAGACCCTTCACACATTTCCAAAGATAATTATTAGACATATAGTCTGAGCCTTGACAGACACAAAAACGCTGATAAACAGCAGTCAGTGTGATGTAGCCAGTCATGAGAAAGTGAAGCAGACAGGATTGTTTCCACCATAATGATTTAGATGGAGTGGACTGCAGCTACACAAATGTTTATGATTAATAAATAAAACTAGTAGTAGTATATAAAATGCATTAGTTGCAAGTTTTGATCTGTTTAATTGTTGATTAAATATACAGCATCTGCACACTTTCGGGATTAATAATCAGTGGAGGTTCTTTAGTAGCCCCTGTGTGTTTTGTATCAAAATTTGAAAATAAAAATAATCTTGTTACTCAGCAGAAAGACGGTATTGCTGGCAGCCTCGCATCTTGATTTCAGGTAATTCCCAACAAATTATCTCCACCCTGTTCCTGCATCTGCTGTATTCTACACTCCTGAGCCCCTATTTTTAAACCTGGTCGCACATCCGTCTCACTCCATGATTCAAATCCTTCTCATCCTGACAAGCATACACACTCTCACAAGTACACAGACACCTCATTAAAATGCATAAAACCCTCACACATACACACACACAGACCCCTGACACATGCATTAATTAGCACACTGGTAACAAGCTAGCCTCTCCATTCACACCCTGAGCCTCTTTCATTAGCATGACAGTGGTTAGCAGAGTCCAGGGGCCCCTAGGCTGCAAGGTTCTCTCCTCTGGGCCCCTGATTAAAGGGTGAACTCCTAGGACGCAAAGCTCCCAATTCCTTTCATCATGGCACCCATGCAGAGCCTCTTGGATGATCCTGAGACCGCAAACTGTCAAGTATACCTGTTTCTATGGGCCTGACCCCCTTTCCATCTCCTTCTCCATCTCTTCATCCTGCATCCTTCCTCATCTCACTTACACAGACCCACTACAGCGTACTTTCTTCCATCTTGGTCTAATTGTCACCTCACCTCCTATGTCTCTACAGACCCTTATGGGCTTCTAATATATGTATGCAAAAGGAGGAGGCCTGGTTGGTGTCAGTCTCCTCTTTGCACATTGATGCAGATCACAGAGGCATATTATTTCAGGTTGGCTCTTGGATTCACAGTGGCAGCCCCCAGGTGACCCAGAGAAGAGTGTTCATTCTAAGAAGGCTTATCCTTATTTCTCACTCCTATAGAAACCACCTTTCCCCTTCTCAATGGTGAGAGATCCGGACAGCCTTACACCTGATGTACAGGGTGGCTATCATCTCCAGGCCTCGCCCATCAGGGTCTCCCCCATCCAGTCTGGATTTCAAGGCAAAACGTCTCATTAGCTGTGGTCCTTGAAAGAAGGGCACTCAATTTCAAATTCAGTTATACATTCCCTTTGAATGGAACTGGAAGGCAAAGAAGAGGAGAGAGAGAGGGGATGGAGAGAAAGAAGGCTTGGGAGACAGTCTCAGTCGAAGGCTGAGGCCTTGGACCCAGAGGGAGGGAGTGCAGAGAGGGGAATAAGGTCTGCTGAGGCAGCCATAATTTCACGCCATCATTACCTCTATGGGCTGGAGATTTATGCTAATGCTATTTCAGAGAAGTAGTGCTGGACAAAACGGGTTTAGAGGGTCAAAGGAGCTATGTAGTTGCATGCCTGGCTCTGGTTTTCAATTGGTTCAGTTTATATCGTGGGTTATTTTTATTAAATGTCCAAGCTAATGTATAGTCAGTTGAAGACGTTTTCAGTTTTTGCCTTCTGTCAGATTATGAGGAAAAGTTGGGTGGGCTGCGAGCACACCTCTATCACTCATGTCCTAAATACACAATGACTGTGTTAAATAAGACACAGAACACCATCTGAGCTTACTGCTAACATCCATTTCATCCGCTCATGTCATGACACTTCTCAAATCAGTCAAAACTCCATCATAGGTTCACACCAGTCTTGACAGAAGTGAAAATCAGATTTGGCCCTGTCCAGAGCTGAGAGCACAGGTGGATGCCTTGCTAAGCTACATGGTAGACCAGAATTGCTCTGAGCAGAGTGGTCTAAGATTCATGATTTGGACCTCATAAAGCTACAGGATAGCCTCCTGGAGTTCAAGAATGCTGGTCAGAGAACCTTGCAGTATAGCAACCACATACACCACTATCAGTCACTAATGATGGTTGTATGGCAAAGGCTACGTGCAGCAGGGGGGCAAGCAGACTTTTTCTTAACAAGGAACAGTCACAGAGAGACAGGTCAGAGTTTGTGAGGGCCTTACAGATAATATAACATAACACATCACACACAGATTAGGAAAATGTCACAGCCAGTCCCTTCTGCCAGAACAGAATGAATAATTAGGATCAGTGGATGTTACTAAAAATACACCAGGGTTCTGATATTATGAAACGCTCAACATGACACGACAACACAAAGGTTGCAGTGCACTAATGTGAAAATCAATTAGCACTGACGTTTCAGCAATTTCTCATTCTGACCTATCGATCACGACAGCTACTGATCTACCTTTCCACTCTTTGTTTGGGGACTGCAGGCATCAGAGACAAAATCAATGTCAGACTGTTGCATCATAGTGAGATAGAAGGTGGTGGATGGATATTTATGATGAAGACAACCAGTCACTCCTCTAGTCTTCTTTAAGAACCTCATCAGAGCTCTTGATAGACACCACAGGATTTGATAATATAAAACCAGTTAAGGAAAATGAGACAGAAACTTTAGATTTAGCCTGTAACACATTTCAAAGCAAATGCTACAAGCAAGTTTGACATTTTAAACAGCATGCGCATTGTAAACTTTGATAATTATATAACCATAAATATAATTAATCACAGTAAAAGCTATAATTTCTTCCACACAATCAATCCTAGTGGAAAAACTATGTTTTCTAAAATTTTTGTGTATTGCTCAGTTTAAATCACACTGCGCACACACAGCAGTGACGTTTGCCAGGCCAAGCACATAAGTATTTGTTTTATCACATTATTTAGGAATAATAATACATGTAAGAGATCAGAGGGTGTTTTTCAGAATAGTGTACCCATGTTCTAACATTTAGGGCTTGAATTACTATTTGTTACTTCCAAATATTGGAAAGGTACAGGTGTTCAACAGGCAAATGCATTTAAAAAAATCTGTTTCTATTTTGTTAAGATTACAACAGAATTTTGGACGATTTGCCTTGATTATTATTTTAAGTGCCATGTTTTTATGCACCTGCTGAACAAAGCTTTTCATCTCAGGTTGAATTCATTTGTCATTTTTGGGCCTGAATTGAGCACTAGGGATGTCTGCATGACATTTTGCTTCTCTATCTGTACATTTTACCCACTAAATTTCTTAGCTTTTGCACAACCTACTGCCAATCAAGATAAGGCTATACATTACGCAGATGATTTGATTTTCAGGCAGAAGAGTGTTAGTCACGTCCATATACTGATACCCATTTGTGAAACTATGCATGCTTTAATATAATGGCTGTCAAAAGTCAATTTCTCCCTTCTTAAGCCATCTTCATTGCTTCAGCTGGAACTGTGCCACACAGACATGCAGCACATGGAGAGTCAAACAGAAATAGAGAGAATGAAGAAGAAACTGTGTCGGTACTGCAGCAGCCAGCTGCTGTCTGTAAGCAGTATGGGAGGGTGAGCACTTTTGCCCTACGGCACACTGCAGGGGCTAAAACGTTCCTCCACATCTACGCAGGCAGCTAAGAGACTGGAGGCATACATGGGATTACATCCTGTGCTATTGCCCTAGGCAGTCACCAGGAGAGGCCCTCACACATGTTGCAAAACCACACACACATACCCACACACATACAAATACATGCAACATAGTAGCAGTGAGGTGAAACCATATAAATGCTCAGCAATATGTGCAAATTGCAAAATTGTGTACTTGGTGCATATTGTAATTTTATTACTGTACACACACACACACACACACACACACACACACACACACACACACACACACGCAGTAACACACATAATAAGAAGCATCCTCATTTTTTTTCTTTTTGGTCATCAATGAAACTTCATATGAGTCTCTTTTCCTGGGGCTGTCAGCAGGTTACTCAATAAAAAGAAATTCTCTCAGGAAGCAATGAGTATGTGAATTTTAAAGAGGTTCAGGTTTGTTTGAGGAACACTCGATTCAAAGTTCAGACAGTTACTTAAACATTGTGAAGTCTGTATAATCAAGTGTCAAATTAGGAACAGTTACTGTATCTGTAATACAAAAAAACTGTTGACTCCCTGTGTTGCAGTGCCCAAGGTGACA
>VUQH01082049.1:0-22962 GCA_015106775.1 Etroplus canarensis | reverse complement strand
CTTGCCAAAGTGGTTTAAAATATCTTGATGTATGCTCAATCATCCAGGCAAGTAATACTTCAAAAATTGATTCTGTTCATCTGGACACAAAGTTTTCCGTAGGAGAAACGTTTCGTCACTCATCCAAGTGACTTCTTCAGTCTCAACTGACTGCAGGACTCTTCAGCCTTATAAATGTAATTCTCATGACCATAGATCAACCAACACAGATCAAGGCGCCAAAGATCAAGGGATCAAAGGCCACGAGTATCATTCACCGAGAGCTGGGTAATGGCTGCAATCACAGCATTGCAAGATGGCGAAAGGTGGTTAATCAGCCATCTTACGTGCTGTTTGTTCATACTGACACAAGCTTTAGGCAATCCTTGCCAAAGTGGTTTAAAATATATTTTAAACCACTGAACAGAATCAATTTTTGAAGTATTACTTGCCTGGATGATTGAGCATACATCAAGATAGAACGGAGATTGTTAGCCATCAAACATCAGTGTCTGACCTCACAAATGGATGAATGGACAAAGATTCCCATAGACACAATCCAAAATCTTGCAGTAAGCCTTCCCAGAAGAGTGGGAGTTGTCACAGCTGCAAAGGGGGACCAACTCCATATTAATGCCAACGGATTTAGAATGGAATGTCATAAGAGCTCCTGTAGGTGTAATGTGAATTTGGGCAAATACTTTTGTCCGTATCGTATATGTAAACTGGCCACCATAAAAACACGGATTAAATATCAGTAGAAATGAGCCACAACTCAACTGCACATGTGCACACAGTGCTTTATTAAAGTATTTAAACAAAACAAATCTTCTTCTATTAACTGCTCTCGTTAGGGGTCACCACAATAGATCAGCTGCCTCCATCTTACTCCATCCCTCCTCTGTCACACCAACCCTCTTAATCCTCTTCATGCATTGTGGATCTTTTCTACTGATATGTAATCACTGTTTTTATGGTGGCAAGCTTACAAAAAAAAAAAAAAACCCACACACACAAAGGTGCAGGACTGGTGATTTTTGTAGATCTCATTAGAGATGTGCTCACACCTCCATCCCAGTGCAATAACACTATAACAGCATTACTGAAAAGATGCAACAGTGCACAGTGGCGACGTGAATGTGTCTAACCACAATAGAGTGATCTCACCGCTCATTCTGTTTTTCAAATCTTACAGACTTACAAAAGACATCTGCAGAAAGCAATGTGTAACTAATAAAAGAGCCAGTCTGTTAATATCAAATAAATTCAGTGCTAAATATACCAGCATGGTAAATAAACACACTGCAGAAACTGCAGATTGGTCTGTGGTTTCACACATTTTGGAAGCTAAAGTATGGCTTCCAGTTTTACACAACAGAGACATTCATTGCTTTAGATATTATTCATAGTACACTGTGCCTGAAGAGAGTAGGTCTATTATTAGGTCTGTCAATGTTATGCATGTCATTGCTTTCCACTTGCTAATTTGTTTTGTTTTCACTCCATTTGTATCTGTTGGTTAGGTTTAGGCAGTAAAACCACCTGGTCAGTGTTAGAAAAAGATCGTGGTTTGGGTTAAAACACATCCCTTCACAACAATAGCCCTGCCGTAACTCATTAACAAATGACTAATTGGGAGCGACAGAGACCTCTCACTAATGGCCATAACCCAGTAGTTCAGGACACAGACACCAAAGGACACTTGCATTAATGAACCTTTGACAAGCTTTGACAAAACAGGTACTAATTGACGCCCCCGAGAACGAGAACAGGTTCAATCAGCATAATGTCTTTTTTTTTTTTCTTTCTGTTTTCCAACTGTCACTCCTTTTCAGGAAACCAGGTGTATAAGATGGATTTGTGACCCTGCTAAACAAGAAAATGGAGGAGCATTTTCTAACATGGATAACAGTGTGTAAAGGTCTGGTTTGACTCAAACCATGACCTTTTCCTGAACCTAACCAAGTGGTGTTGGTACTTAAACCAAACAGGTTGAATGACATTTGCTAAAAGCTAATTACATATACTTTATAGATACAAGTATTGTGCCACACCTCTTAATCACTGGATTTAGGCCTTCCATTCAGTCCCATTAACAAAGGCGTATAAAATCAAGCACCTAGCCATCCAGTCTGCCTGTGCAAACGTTTAAAAAAGAATGGATGTATGGAGGGTACTATATTTATTGCCATTCATTCATCCATTCATTACAACAGCAAGAACGCAAAAAACAATGCATGTACAGTATAAACAGAATAGAGAGTTTTTACATATCTATAAAAACCTATTATGATAGATAAAATGACCATTTAAGAAAATATTTTAACATGGAAAATGATATATACCAGTAATTTAAGGTACTCAGAAGTATAAAATGTATACATTGCATATATACATAGACAAATAGACAAGTTACAGTTAGGTAGAAGGCTGCGAAGCTTGGCGTGGTCTTGATTAGCCTGCACAGAGCCCTGACCTCTACCCCATCCAACACCTTTGGGATGAGCTAGAACATAGATTGTGAGCCAGGCCTGTTCATCAAACATCAGTGTCTGACCTCACAAATGCACTTTTGGATGAATGGGCATAAATTCCCACAGACACACTCCAAAACCTTATAAAAAGCAGTTATAGCTGCAAAGGGGGAACTAATTCCATATTAATGCCTATGTGGTGTCATAAAAGCTACTGTAGGTGTAATGTGTAGGTAGCTCAATGCTTTTTTCCATATAGTGTAGCTTTGAAGGATGTAATGCACGGAGTCGTTTTGATGGTATATATTTTGATGATAAAACAGTTTTAAAAGCAGGCGGGTGCTCATACTCACTGTTTGCTCAAATCAGCACGAGCAGCAGCAACAAGTCTGAGTCTGGTCTGACCCATTTCACAGCAAACCAGTGAAGACACATGAATACACAATAAAGCACAACCCAGCCATGAGAGCTGCGCTGTCATTCGGTGACTAAGTCCAACGCAGGGTGAGTTAGGGGACTATGGTGCTCATGTACGTGAGTAGGAAAGAAAAATCCTCCTTTGAGTGTCCTTGTGCATCCGGTAAACTTACTTCATTACCTGAGGAAGAGCTGCCAACCTGCCTCACTGAGGTGAAATGTGATAATGAAATGGAACATAAAGGTGATTTCACAGTGGAGGATGATTAAATGGTACTTAAATTCGACAATAAATCTTGCACAGGCTGTCAGGAAAAAGAAGGGTGGGAGGGAGCTGTTACAGTTTGCCGAGTGGGCAGCTCCTGTCTCTCAGTGGCGAGGGCTCAGTGGTGAATTGTGGTACCTCTTAATAATCCACTGTCCACCTGCCGGGTAGATTCTGACACTGACTTTTCAGTAACCTGTCACGAGCAGAATAACAAAAGAATACCACCAAAAATCTAGCTTTCCAACTAAACTAATCAGTCCTATGCAGCTGTAAATGAGTCACTGCCTGTCAGTGTCTGGGGGAGACCAGGTAGGAAGAGCCAAGCAGATTTAGACCTTTAATTCTGAATATATATGAATACAAGGAAACAGAAATATTTCAGCAGGCAAGGTAAATATTGTATGAAACAAAGGTTTTAGACATGTTACCAGACAGAGTGAGCTGACAGCATGAGGCAGGCGTTCATTCTGTGCCTGTCGACCTACCCTCAATTACCAGCCTCCACTGTGCATTGACATTTAGGTTCATGCATACACGTACACAATAACTCAAGCTAGAGAAAGGAATCAGACTAATGGAAAAAGCCTACAAAAAAACAGCAACTAATGACAGGAACTCCAACTCGGATGAGAAGGTAAACCATCAACCCAAGATCTGCAACGCAGACCACTTAAAACCATTTGTAGCTCTCAGCCTAGAACCTCCTCCTACTGAACACATAAAAGAGGTGACAAATATAACATTTCTTTTGTGTATTTAAATTGACATTTTCAGGTAAAAACAGAAATATAAAGAGTGGAGGTAATCTTTAAAATCTTACAGAAATAATCAGGCAGAGCATATAAACTCCACACAAAAGGATCAGAAGGTTCAATCCAGGAACCTTCTTGTCGTGAAGCTACTGTGCTAACCACTGCACCACCATGAACCTGAACTAAACACAGCCTGCCACAGCCTGATGGAGAGTAAGTTTGGAAAGGAAGGAGGAGGCCTTGGTCAGTGTAGTTGTACGACCTACATTGCTTTACTGTACGAACTCCAAGAGTGAGGATATTTTCCAAAATGCAATAAAAACAAAAATCTGTGATATGTTAATTCACATAAACCTTTATTTAACTGGATAAAGTACAAACAAGATGTTTAATAATGCTGTCCAATGTTGAGCTTTGTAAATATACACAAATTTAGAACTTGATGGCTGCAACACACTCAACAAAAGCTGGGACAGTGTCACAATAAGACTGAAAATTCCACAGACTATTAAAGTGACACTGGTTTGGAAGACTCCACATTAAACAGGCTATCTAGGAGCAGTTGAAGTATCGTGATTGGGTATAAAAGTAACATCCATCAAAGACTCAGTCTGCAAGCAGGGGTGGGTTTTGCCTCTGTATTCTGAGACAAATACTCACTATCTCCAAGCCCTCAGGTGACTGCCTAATAAACCACAATGCCGCTGTGAAAAATACAGCCACCTGGGCTCAAGAGTACTTCAGAAAACCATTGTCACTTAACACAGTACCTCTCTGCATCCAGAAATGCAACATGTAGAAACATTGCTGAGTTTTCTGGGAACTGAGTAGCGACAACAGTAGCGACACTCAAATGGAAGTGGGCAGGACATATAGCTAGACTCAGGGATGATAGGTGGACAATCCGTACAACAGAATGGCACCCAACAACAAAAAGATAAAGAGGAAGACCAAGGAAGAGATGGGCAGATGACATCACAGCCAAGGAAGGAAAGACCTGGACAAGAAAGGCAAACGACAGGCTCAGCTGGAAGTGTGAAGTGGAGGGCTACATCTTGCAATGGATGGAGAAAGCCTAACCTAACTGAACAAAACTAGCTACTCTTTACAATGGACATTGCTTCCAGAGATTTGAGAACATTTTGTGAGGAAAAACTTTACTAATTAATCAATCACTTAATCATTTAAGTGCTAGAGTGCTGGTTGATTTTCCGAGGCCTGTGGAAAGTATCAAACTGACAAATACTGTGCAGGTCAATAGGAACCCAATAACAGTCTTTTGCCCCAGCTGGCATCAGGAGGTTGATCCATGGAAAAGGCAAAGGATGCTGGACAAGAGATTGAATGAACACCAGAAACAGACATCAGCTGCCTGGAAAACACCAGCCCTAAAACAATCTCAGCATTGATTGGAAAGCAGTCAAAGGTCACTCACCAATAATGAGCTGAGAACAAGCAGTAAAAGAAGGAATCTATGAGGATCTCACAATTCAATTTGGATTATTGGTGTAGTACATTGATTTAGAACTGATTCCTAATTATGTACTACAATCCATTCTGTGTTATAGACTACTGAGGCATAATTAATGTCACACCAACATTTACAAAATATTTCACCCCCATCTTGCAAAGGTATTTGCAAATTTAAAGCAACATAATGTTATTACTGTACAGTGGAAGTGTTTAGGAACTACAGCGACTAAGCCATAAAGTGGTAGACCAAGTAAAGTCAAAGCAGGGTTGCCAAGTGCTGAGCCACATGATGCATAAAAGTCAACAACACTCTGCTGACTCAAGAACTGCAGAGCTCCAAACCTCCTTTTAGTTCAACATCAGCATGAAAACTGTGCACCAGGAGCTTTGTGGGACGGGTTTCCTTGGGTGAGCATCCGCATGCAAGCCCTACATCACTAAGCACAATATGAACCATCAGATCATGTGGTAATAAAGCACACCACCACTGACCTCTGGAGCAGTGGAAACATGTTCTGTGGAGTGACGAATCACACTTCTCTAGCTGCAGTCTGATGGAAGAGACTGAGTCAGGAAAATGTACTGTGCCAGCTGTAAAGTTTGGCGGGGGAGGGATAACGCTATGGGGTTGTGTTTCTGGGCTTGACCCAGTCAAGCGAAATCTTCCAACTTCCTTTTGCTTCCAACTTTCTTTTTGTTTCTGCACTAAAAGAAAAACAGACTTCTGCAGAAGGTCCGCAGAGATGTGATCCAGAATGACACAAAGACTCGGTTTATAATTAGCTTTTATCAGCTAACACTGTAAGTGTTTTAAAGAATTAAAATCGTGTTCCAGCCACATTCACACTGATATCAGTACAGCTCCCTACATTTTTATAATTAAAGTAGAAGGAAAGATGGATTTTTGAAGCCCAAACTTTATGTGATATTACTAACTCAAACACTAGAGTTTGTGTCAGTAACAGGAAAGTGAAGGAGTGTGACAAAATAAAAAAAATAAAGGTTGGCTTACTTCAGTCCCACAGTGTACAATGATTGGTGCTCGATTCAGAAAATCTCTGTGTGAAGAAAGAGACAGGTCAAATGTGAAGGTAAAAGATGGGAGCCACAGCACAAAATATAAAACTGCTCAGGCGTCACGTCGACCCGGAGATATTATTCTGATGGATAACTCAATAGCAGGGCCTGACAAAGAGCTGTGAAGACGGGCCTTCACACACTTTCTTTTTCTCTCTGCGCAAAACAGACTTCTGCAGCCTCCTCCAGGAGCTCCATGGGGACGTGATCCAGAGTGACACAAACACACAGACATGGTTTTTTACAGAGAATTCTTTATATTTGATCCTTTCTATTAGATTGTATCTACTCATTTTGTTCTTGATTTCTGTATCATACCCCGTATGTGTGTGTGTGTGTGTATTCTGCAAACTTTAATACAGTATTGCAAGCACCTGTACAATGAAAAGCACAGACGTCAGTGTTGTTTGATCCACTCACAGCAGCACTGAATGGCAGGAGTTGTTTAAACCAGCTCACAGAAGAAGCCATATTGTGCATTTGTTAACCTTTAATTCATGTAAAGGGAATCACCTTGACAGGCTCTGTTGCTACAAGACACCACATTAAGATCACAAGGCGGCTTTGAGTGCCTTGCCTGAAAAGAGACCAAATAACCTTTATAATTTGTTATCCCCTCTGGTACCGTATCTGAAATGTCACCCTTATTTAAAGAACAGCTCTTTGGTAACCTTTGCAACTGTAGAATCTGTAGTAACTAACATTAATAACAGCTACAAAAACCTGCTAAATTAGCTCCACGGCCTGTTGAGTTGTGCTCTGCTGTCATCTACGCCTCTGCGTATCACAGCTGTGCACAGCTTTATAAGCCGCAGCTGGACTGAATGACAGTGAGCACATAAACATATTGGTTTAATCCCTCGCAAGCAAGAGATGATAGATTCCACAGCTGAAGTTTGCTGATAGTGAAAAAGTCAGACAGGGCAAGAAATGCCAGCAGTCAGATAATCTGAGAATCTTTGAACCAGTTTTGCCAGATTATTTAATATTATATAGAGGTAAAACCCAAAGACAGAAATAACCCCATGCTGGTAGGTCTGGATGTCCTCAGTATCCTTTTGGCCAAACTGAAATGTACCTACTTTGGAAAAATCCAGTGTTTCCCATGAGTCAACATTCACAAGTGCACGAATTATTAAACAATTCTGTTTATACCTCAGGTGTCAAACTTGTTTAATCATGGGCCACATGCAACCCAATTTGATCGAGTGGGCCAGACCAGGAAATCCATTCTTAAAATTATGAATGACTCTGCTGCAATTTTTAAACTTTGCAAAACCAAGTCCATATTAGACCCGCTGGTGGTGGTTCGTGTGTTTCTGTTATGCCAAAATTGTACTTGTAGGAGAAATTGAAGTACATTGTGCCTCAAAAATCACTGAGATTGATAATCAGCTGCCTCTCCAGTTAGTCTGTCACCCTGCTCATACACTCCAACTATAGTTGTCCTTGCTTTCCTCTGCAGGATCTGTGAGCTTTAAGTAGTGGTACATGATCCAGGCTCTCTCACAGCTGATCTCTAGAGCAGAAGGACTAATTTTGCCTGCAGCAATCCAAGATGGTGAATGTGGAGTATGTCAGACTCCAGGATGAGAAAGAAGCGGAAGGAGCGGAATGATACTAAATACTGCTACAGTGAACCTGCTGGTAGGGAAAACATGATGGACTCAGGCTAGCTGGTTACCAGGAACTGATGCTACAGTCTAGAGATTTCTCTCTCGCTTGTAAAACTCTGTAGGATGAATGTGAGGGACTGAGTTAGTTAGGCACAAGGACACAGTAGTAATTTCAAAAAAGGTGGGTTTTATTAGACCCCAAATATCAAATAAACCAAACTGAAATTAGGTCAACAGTAACTTAAAATACAAAAGTAGTAATTCTAAACTAACCATAAACAAACTGACCTCAAAACAAACTGACCTCCCTAACAAAGACCAAAGGGAATTTAAATACTGGCTGATCAAACCAGTTTTACAAATCCTAAAAAAATATTTAACTATAAAGAAATAAACCAGCAGTTAGTTTGAGAGTTAACTTAAACTAACAGAAACCAAATACAGGATTAAGTAAAGCCAAACAACTCAGAAATCAAAAGAATACATAAGTTTAACATTTCCACTCCCCCTTATCTCCCCGTGAAAGAGCTATGCTTGGTATGGTCCAATCAGCACTTTCTAAATAAAGCAGTGCTGTCCCCTACTGCACATCTTTTGCTCTTCACACCACCTGCAGCCTCAGCCACATGGATCGCCCCCTCACCGCACCACTCATTGGTCCTCTGGCCAGATGTCTAAAGTCCATTTTACAGAAAGCTCTGCATATGGGTTCACTTTTTGGTGACCCTGGCAGTTTCACAGTAAGCCAGTGAAACAGCAATGATTTTACAGAGTGACAGAGTGGCTGAAGTTTGCAGTGGCTCCAGACAGAGATGCCAAATGATTTGAGATGCTTTTTTTTTTTTGCATTTTGTTTTGATCATAGTCTTACTATCGACATCTCACTCTTACAAATGAACATTTATTCCATTCCATAGAAAATACAGTCAATTATAATTTATTTAAACCCTTTTTTAACAAGGAAATGAACTCTTGAGATTAAAAATCGCTTTCATGAGAGCTCACATAGGCAGCGTTACCCTAGTACAGGTTGACCAGATGTCCCTCTTTATGTGGGACTGGACAGCATTTGTATACCTTGTCTCCCTGTCCCCACATCTTCAGACAATGTCCCACATTTTGACAGGCTCTGCAGGACATGCACTTTTCTAAAGTCTGGCTTTTACCGGATGCATGTGTGGAAAGCAGGGAAGGCTGTTCTTATATCACAGTGAAAGTTAGCCTGCCTAATGCCATGTCAATTAGGTAACGTGATAAATAACAAAAGTCATGAAAATGAAGCAACAAAATATACTGAGAAACAGAGATTTTCTGTCTTCTGCTAGATTATTCAATTTTGCTCAAGGTAAAATATGGTGTGAGGTGGCAGAGTACGTGTGTGTCATCCTTAGTAAAAAAAATGCTAAAATTTTCAGACATGGCTCACAAAAGATATGCCAACCTGTGGGCACTTCCCTACTGAAACCAAAAGATGGTTACTAGACAGAACGGCAGCTGAAATAACAGTGAAATAAAAGAGAATACATGATAATATAAAGGCCATTAAAACAAATATAAGCTTCCCTTTATCCTTACTGTATTTACTTAGAAAGAGAATTGGAAAAGTTGCGCTGGAATGTAATGTATTTGACTTTTGCGTGCTTGTTTCCAATCCAGTAACCTGCACAGCTTATTGTATTTTTATTTTTAAGTCGGATGTGAAAATTTCAGATTATCAGCACTTCTAATCTGTCCCACACATCGATTGGTGGGATCGGGTCTCAACAGTGGCAGGAGAAAACCTGTGCAAACATGGGGAGTACTTACAAATTCCACACACAGAAAAGCCCTACCTAGGTTTGAATCCAGGAACCTCTGACTGTGAGCCAACAGTGCCAACCACTGATCCACCGTGCTATATTACATTGCGTTCAATTAAAACCATTGATAAGTGACAGGATTAACATTGATCCTCTTGCTAAATTGCAGGTCCGACAACAGCCCTCCAAGAAGGTACAATGCAACACAAAAACTGCTCAGAAACAGCTCGACGATCCTCTGCCAATGTCCAGCTGCCATACGACACAGGACACCTCCAGACGCCAGATCCATGCCCCAGTGGGTCAGAGATACAGTACTAGCTAATATGAGGCTGGTGGTTTTACTGTTGTAGCTGATCAGCATGTATCATGTATCCCCAATCTGTCTGGAAATGGAGTGGAGCTGAGTTGCAGCAGGTGGACAACTTTAGGTTCATGAAGAACCTGTCGTGATCACCGCATATCTTCACCCTAGCAAAGAAAGCTCAGAAATGACGTCTTAAGAAAACCTAAGAAGTCTAAATTCTGATAGCTTCTACAGCACAGCTAAGCATCTAACTGGAAACATCAAACTGGTGTGTTACGTCCACGGTCCAAGACCAAAAGCCTCTACAGCAGCTGGCAAAAATCACCCAGAACACCCTGGCATCCGAATATCAAGGAAATTGGTGAGGTTAGAGTCAGTGCAGAGCTCAAAGGATGCTAAAAGACAAAAGCCACCCCAGCCCAGCTGATTACCCTGCTGCCACCTGGCAAACAATACCAAAGTACTGTACCATCACGGTCATACCACCACACTCCAGAGCAGTTTCTTTCCTCAGGCTGTGCAACTACTGAACTCACCTCCATGACTTCTAACCATACATTAACTTAATTTTTCTTTGGTTTTTTTGTACTAAGATAAAGGGATAAAAGATTAGATCAAGATTAAAAAAAAATATTGAAAAACAGATATATTAATAATCAGTAAATGAGGACAAAGTTATTATCTCCAATAGGAACAAAAACTCATGGTGTAATAAATCAGAATGATCTCTGAGTACACCTGTGGATGACTGGGGGTTTGTACCAGCGACCAGCTCTCTCTTGTTTCTCCAGCATATGTCACGGGAAGGAAGGCATACCAAGTCCTATAGGACTTTTTACATCACAATCCTCATTAGAGCTGAGATCTCCCTCTCTGCTGCTGACAGATGTCCACACCTACCCAGCTGGAGGTTCATCAGTAAGACATCACACTCTCTCTCATACAGTCCAAGAATGGCAAGAGTAGGCTGCGCTCAATAATGAATCTAGAAGACCCATGCAGCATAGCTGCAAGAAAGCACTTTAGTAAAGTCATGAGCGTCTTCTTCTGGGCTTTTTTTTCTCCTGAAATTAAACGTATTTGGCCAGCCAGGAGAAGAGTCCAGAGGCTGTTCTGATTTGTTCCATGTTTCTTGTTTTGCAGCTTGTTTTAAGCATTTATGACTGCAGCAGCTTATGAACAGACATTCTCTCACTGTTCCCCCACCTTCAGCTTCAACTCAAAAGAATATCATGTATTTGTTGGCATCAAACAGCTGTGAGAAATACAGACTGTTGTTTCTTTGCAAGCACTCGTGCCTCTGCTTTCCTCTCTAAGCTGTTGCCGCCGGCTCGATCCGTTTCCCAGAGAAGGTGGTGCGAAAACAAGAAAGAGGATGACACTTTGGTGTGCTGTGCACTGACCTACATTTCAGACCAGGCAGCTCTGTCTTTCCTTAGCTAACACTCCGCACAAACCATTAATATTTCATTCAAATCAGCGATAATTTAAGTTTCATCCCATGCTGCCTTCCCTGACAAACGCTCAAAAGGCGTTAAAGGCATCTAACAAGTGAACAGGACTGTTCACTTTTGATTTTGTCTTCTAGAACTGAATGAGTGCTTTGTAACACACAATTTCTGTCTCAATAAAGTGAGGGCGTAAAATGCACTTATGCATGGCAGATCTGCTAATACTAAGTGCAAACCTCTGTCATTAGGATTCATTAGGAGGTGCAGTTCATTTTTCTCCTTGTTTCAGAGGAGATGCAGCATCTCTGGAAGAATAGAAAACAAGAACCAGACCCAAACGTACCCTTGTGTACATTTAATAACAGTTTCATCACAATCAGCAAGACAAGAACTTGTTTTACCGGGAGAAGCTTTCTGCCATGGCTGCTATCAACTCCTGTCAGTGATTATTACTGTATTTACCCCACAGTTCTGTCCTCGGTATGTGACAGGAATGTTGACTGAGTTTTTATTCCCACTGTTTTGGCATGACTGACGCATTTATGAAGGGACCATATGACAGCAAGCAGACAGAAAACCAGTAACGGCAATACGGTATAGAATTAGAATTATATCTTCTTTTTTTTCTAGAGAACATAAGTCTTTTATCTTGTGATTTTAAAACAAAAAAGCAATCAGTGAATGGGACCAAAACCCAGAAAAATGAATGAACTTGGCCATCAAGATTAAATCCAACATGATCTCCTAGAAATTATGCAAAAATACAATTTGCCAAATTATGTTTATCCATTCATTTCCACCCCATTTTTGGGTCCAGGTCCAGGTTATAGGGCAGCAGAAGTCTAACTCATAAGAACCCATGGTGAAATGTGTGCAACAATCACTTTAAATATTCTGCAATCTTGCTTATAAAGTTTTATGCTTGACCTTAATTCATTAAGTCCCTAAGGAAAAAGGGGTCCAGGTTCTTATGGGCTAAGCAGAGATGGCCAGCCTTCCTCTCCCTGGCCAGATTTTCCAGGAGTACACCAAGGCAGTCCCAAGCCAGCCAAGAGATATAATCGCTCCAATGTGTCCTGGGTCTAACCCGGGGCCTCCTCCTGGTAGAACATGCACGAAACGCCTCAGGAGTATCCCATGAGGCATCTTCATCAGAGGCCTAAACCAACTCAACTGGCTCCTTTAGATGTGGCGGAGTAGAGGCTTTACTATACTCTCCTTCCCAATGTCCAAGCTCCTCTCCCTCTTGCTCAGGGTTAGCCCAGACACTGTTCAGAGGAAGCTCATTTCTGCCATTTGTATCCACAATCTCATTCTTTCGGTCACTACCCAGAGGTTGTGACCATAGGTGAGGGTAGGTGAGGCGACAAATCTGACCAATTGTGTTTATGGCCAACATAATCACTAGATGAATTACCGGCTCCAGAGAAGGTTATGTTTGGGATAACAGACAAACACCTAAAACCACCGACTAGTGATCAATCTGTTCTTTGGACCAATCTGTTCTGGAAGATGCTGTGGACCTCTGTGCACACATATTTTTTCCTGATAAGTATCAGTAAAGAGATGTACAAATGTATGTCTTGGATCTTTCTGTCTGCTGAGTGCAAATGATTTCAGAGCAATATTTATTGCTCTATCTGCTTTTATATAGCAATAAAAAAAACAAAACGTGAGAACAATAAAGCCTTGGATACATATTAAACATGAGCAAGAAAACCTGAATCCTTTTTTTATATTGCTTCTTTATTTGCTCTCAGACTGTTTCATGTGGCTCGGACTGAAGCTGAAGATTAGCCCACAATGGTCTTACATGCTATGAGTGCTATAAGAATATATTAAGGGTAGAAGAAGCAGAGATCCCCTGACCTCCCTCTCCCTGGCCACCTTCGACAGCTCTTCTGGGGGGGACACAAAGGTATTTCCAAGCAAGTCAAAAGATATAATCTTTCAAAAAAAGTCCAGGGTCTATCTCGGGGCCGAGTTGGTCCAGTGTTCCACAACCTCTATAATGTGAGGAGCTAACAGAGGCCTGTATTTGAAAAACAAAAATGATGGGGTTGTTTGTATAGAAAAATAAACATTATTGTTCTTACTGAAAGGATGTTGAAGATGGAGCTGCCGAGGAGGAAGAAGAAGAAGAGGAAGAAGAAGAAGAGACATGTTCTTACAGATGGATAAATGTTGTCATTGCCCCAAATTAAAAATACAATGGAAAAAATATTGAAATGCAATGAAAAAATATTTCATTGCAGTTTCTTGATGTGGCCATTAAAAGGTTAACAACACATCAGTTTAATGAAATACATTTAAATTTGTGTATTTCATATTTCATATTTTTCATATTGGAAAAATATGAAAGTTTGTTCTAATTTATAAAATACTGGCTCTGCTGCCATTAGGCCTGCCCATGTCTGTGATTAAACATATGCTACAAAGGCTTCCTCTTTCATGCAAATTGAAGAGAACTTGAAGCTAGTTTGGTAAACCCTGGGATTACTTATCAACCACCTTCATTTGATCACTTAGCCCAACTGCCGACGTCAGGGTAAATGAAGCAAATGAAGCCAAAGATATCCCGGCTATCCTGACCTCTCTTCGTAATACAGGTAATTAGTTTCACATCCCAATGCTGGTTACGTTTGGGCAACAAACACACTTTGAAAAACGGTGAAGAAAAAATTCATGGTTTTGGTCGGCCTTTTGTTTTGAATTGGCACTACATAAATAAAACTGAACTGAACTGGAAACATAAAGGCAGATTATTTGTTCCATCATGCCAACCAAGTCATACCTGTGACTAAACAGGACCACAGAAAAGTTGCAAACAATGTTGCAACACTTTAAAAAATTGTGATATCAGTGAAAATTGTTTACATACTTTGACTATTACCCTGCAAATTTTTTCTTTCTTTTTTTTTAAATTTCCACCCATTAAACATTCCCAAATTCAGTCAGTCAATGTCTTGATCTGACATAAATGAAGCATAGCAGTACTATATCACCTTCGTTGTTGTGTCAGGCAACCTCTTCAGTTAATTTACCAGGCTTGGCAACTTTCATAAAAATGGCACCAGTTGCTTTTAATAAGTACAGCTTGGTCCTGTTATGTGTTCTCTAAAGTGGAAGAGGTTAATTTACAATGTCCCCATGTCATGTTAATAGAGAAATTACTTGCAACTGCATTTATCAAAACCTTTTCGCAGTTGCAGTTAAGTTGTGCAGAAATATCATTTCTAGGAGATAGGGTTGGACCGGGTTGGAGGAGCCATACTATTGAATGGTGGTGACTGAAGCTCAAACAAAAACAACCAAATACATGCCCTACTGCAACAACTTTTTTTGTTAAGAGGTGTCTAACATCTTCTGACAACCTACATGTGGATTAAGAAACACTAAAAACTGGCAATAATGCCTACAGTAGGCTAAGTGGAATTATTTAAGAATTTGGAGTTGTTACCACTATGTAACAGTTGTTTTAATTTGAAGTTTTTTAAAGCCAGTAACTGTTTAAAAAGACAGAACATCAGTGATGTAGTAACTCATTTGGCTCACAATCATCACAATGCATAGGTTATTGTAATGTGTGAAAAAGAAGCAGAAAAGGTTGTCTGTATTACACAAACTAATGGGAATTAAAACACCATGAGCAGTCAAGGAGGCTCACAGTTATATCCAGGACAACAGCTGTAGTTTCAATTAAATCTGATCAATACTTTCAGAGCAGTAGTGAGTCTTGTGAAAATTTTAAAGTGCTTGCAGATGTAAAATGGCAACTATAACCTTGATCTTGAGCACAGTTTGGATAAAAACTTAATTGGTAATCATGGTTTGCAAGTTTCACTAAAATCTAATACTCTTGGAGGAGGAGTTATTCTTGTGAAAATAAATAAGTGCCAATAAAACAACATTTATTACCTTGACCTTGGGCATAATTTAAGTGAAAACTCATTAGATGATCATTGTAAATTAGTTTCACTACAATCTGACCAATACTCCAGGAGGAGTAGAAATTCTTGTGAAAATGCAAAAATGCCTGTAAAACGCAGTTTTGTTTTTTTCATTTGTGGGGTGGGTCCCACTGGTGGGATAAAAAATATGAAGCTAAAGTAAGGTGAACAGAAATGTTTTCATTTTTAAATAAAAAAAAGATTGGCCCTGTGATGGACTAGCAACCTGACCAGGGTGTATGCTGGCATCTTTCACCCTCTGACAGCTGGGCTGTGCTTCAGCACCCCCATGACCATGAACTGGATAAGTGGAAGAAAATGGATGGATGAATGACATAAAAAAGAAAAAGCAAACATTTGCTGATGCTATTGCACTGATAATATGCGCCTTTATTCTAGTACAATTCTGCAGGGATCTCTTTTATATTGTTAGCAACTGGTGAAATTCTGTGGTGTGAGACGTACATTTTTGTTTGGTGTGGGGTGCAAACTTTATTCCACTTCTGAAGTGGGGCATGTCAATTTGAGAACCACTGCTGTAAAATGACAAATATGAATCCAACTTTAAGCACAGTTTAGATGAAGACCCATCACTGTGTGCACGATTTACTGAAATCTGACCAATACTTCAGGAGGAGTGGTGATTCTTGTGAAAATAGGAAAGTGCGCATAACTTGACAAATGTGACCTTGACCTTGACCTTGGGCACAATATGAGGAAAGACCCATTAGGTGATCATTATGTGCAAATTTCATGCATATCTAACTAATACTGCAGTACAAGTAATGGTCGTCTATATTGTGGATGGATGGATGGATGGATGGGCAGATCGACAAACACCTCACCATGGCATTAGTTCATCCTTCAACTGGATGAGCGAAAAAATAAATGTTGCCGTGGAGAGCTTTTTATTTACTGCTGGCAGGTCTATCCATCTCTCAGCTGAACTGCAGTGAAATATAAAACACGTTTCTACGTTTCTCCTGTTTTATTTGTTTTTAATGGGGCATGGCACTTTTGTGTCACTGTGAAAAACAAACCAGTCAGTTACTATAGCTACATGTATCATTTTTAACCTAAGTCTTTGATTCTTTTTTCTTTCAGCATTAAAACTTCCATAGGTACAATACAAATCGCTGCATGTTTTAATGCACTGCTAACTACTTTCCCAAGAAAGACTGGCACTGAACACACGCCAATAAAATATGCGGGTAGAAATACAAGAAGGTCTCCAGGGATCAAAGTTTGTTGCTTTCATGTTTCTGTATTTCCCCTTTTCTTGCTGTCTCTGCTCAAACGAGTTGGCTCATTAATGCACATAAGACGGCAGTGAGAGGAATGGGACTCCATTATATAACCCCGATCTCTCTGGTCTGAATGAATGAAGGGAGGAGGTGGAACAAAAGAGACAAACAGAAGTGCCGGCTTAAATGGGAGTCAGAAAGGAAGCTGTATCGGTGGCAGAGGAGACAGAATTCAGGACCACACCCTTCTCCTCAGCCTGTCGATTTCATGTCTTTCTTGTCATTTCAGGTTGTCTCTTTATCGTACAGAGGCAGCGCATGATGTGTTTAGACCTCACAGTCTGTGTCGCTGCGTAAAGCCTATTGTTCCAATGTTTCCCACAAGGACCTGCGGATGCTGTAAGCCAATTACAAGCTTCACTGACTGCCAGGCTTCTCCATTTTAAAAGTGTTTTAAAATCAGTATGACAAATAAGGAAGACTGGCACAGCTCAGTCTGCGAGCCTGCAGCAGTACAACAAAACCTTGTTGTTGCTGTTATTCTGTTTTTAGTGCAATCTTAGCTTCAACTAGCTGGTTAATCAATCAGTCTTTGCTATGAGATCTGGGAAGCTTTGTGCTTTATACTCAAATCTGCTTGTCCAGGAAATATTTGATTTAAGCTTCAACTTTCATCATTGAAGACTGCATTTGCAGTTGAGGATAGACCAATATGAAGATCAGAGAGCTGTCTATGGGAGAAAAGCATGCCACTCTGAAGCGAAGATACAAATGAAAGTCAATTAGTGATATTTTCTTCAAAACATTGTGAGTAGCCAATACCACAGTTTTAAATGTCCTGAAAAAGAAGGAAACCATCAGCATAATGAGCAACAGGCATCAGACAAATGGTGAGAGCACTAAAAAACAATAAACAAAAAACAAAACATCAGCCTGTAACATCATGAAAAACGTCCAAAGAGCAGGGGTGGAAATATCACAGTCTACTGTTAGGGCATCAATATTGAGGAAATACTGAAAGATTTAAACAAAAAAGGTATAGAAATAAGCCACAACAGTTGTGAAACAAAAGTTTATGGACTCATGAGACAAAGATAAACTTCTACCAAAGTCATGGAAAGGCCAAAGCCAGGAGAAAGAAGGGGTCTGCTCATAATCCTTGGGCTTGCATGGCTGCTGGAACAGGCTCAGTTATTTTTCCTCATGATGTGACTTATGATGGTAGCAGCAGAATGAATGGAGAGGTCTACAGAAATATTGTCTGACAGTTTATGGAGAAATGCATCTGATTGGGAGGAACTTTATTACACAGCAAGACAATGACTCCACTGGGGGAAAATGGAAGGTCTTACCAGATCTTAATCCAACTGAACATACTGCTTGGCACAGTTATTGAGAGCAAGAGATTTTTTTTAATCTAGTTCAAAACATTCTATTTCAATACTTTTGCTCACTTGAAAACCTGTGGTTTGATCCAAACTGTGGTATATTCTATTTTGTTTGACATATCTAAATGTAAATACTAGGGACTAAAAGCTGAAACTCTGATCTCTCTACTCATATTCATCTTTTGACAAACAAATTTCTTCAGTTAACAGCAAAAACAACTGAACTGGCCTCGCTTCTGCAAGGCACTGCAAACTTGTTGCCATGTTCACTGCCTTTTTAACCAATTAGTTACCTCAAAATGTATTTAAGGGGTGTTTTTAGAGACAAAAGCATAACTTTGACTCTTATGCATTTTTTTTTTAGAGAATCAATATATTAAACTCAAATAAAACCTGTATAATACATTACCACCAATCAGAGTCCATAAAGCCTATTATGGATGGCTTTAATATCAAGGAAAAAGGAGAAGATTGCAGGAGAAAATATGGTGAGATAATGGCAAACTACTCACACATTTTCTGTCTGCTTTTAAAATCTTTTTGGAACCCAATTACAGTAACTATCATAAATATCTTTATTAACTAGACAGTTAATAATACAGATATTATTCTGGGAAAATCACCACTTGACTCAAAGCATGAAAGAGGCCATTGTGGTATTTAGAATACTGAGAATGGGCACAAAAAGAAGCAAAACCAGGAGTAAGAAAAAGAAAAGAGCTAATTTCTAAAACTGATAAGATAATAATACAAATAAGGTCATAAAAAAAGAACAGTGTCCCCTACCTTTGACTGACATTACAACCATTACAACCACCCAATGCCTGCCTTACATTCCTTTCTGGTTATTAGTGGTTCACACAGGTTCATGTCAATGATGCCATTAGACTGCTTAAAAAGAAAACAAAAGCGTTTTTGATTTTCACCATTTCCTCACATAAACAGAATTTTCTCCTCATTTTATCTGCTCACACTGAGCTGTTAAAAAGCAGGAAGGAAGATCTTCCCACAGAAAAACTCAGAGGGGGGTAATAAAATCCAAGCGAGATCATTTCACCACCCGCGGCGTTAAAAGGTTGGTTATACACATTTACATTTATTTCTCCCTTTTACAGCACCTCTACTGGTATCAATAAAGGAAAAATGTCTCATCTATTAAAAGAATGCCTTGTGTCACCAGTGGATGTTTTCATACTCTTTGATGTGGAAATGCTGTAAATAGAAGCAAGCAACCTAAATGACATGAACAATAATTCAGGCTGGGAATGTTCTCCCATTAAAAATAGTGCGTTCAATATGAGGTCAACAAGATACCCTAGTGGCAGTGTAATAACAGATGTTATAACATAAAAAACTGTGTTAAATTTAAGTCTTTTAGGAAATAAACAATAAATTAATAACTCAGAAACAGACAGCCTGCTATTCCCTTGTACCATGGAGCTCTATTGTTGCAAAAATGAAATTCAACCTCTATGTGTGTGGCAAATTCACCACACATGAGAGTCCTCAACAATTGTCCAACATCCACCTACTAACTGCTAATTGTGTGGTGGCTCAGGCAGACGAACAGGACTCTGCATACAGGAGAACAGAGGATGGAAACGACGAGGAGTTTATGTACCACTTTTAGCATGAACCGAAAGTAAGATGTATATACACCAATGGGAGACATTTAAACATGTCTGCATACAGCAATGAATGATTTAGCCTTTGATAAGTGGACAGCAGTGGTTGGATGTAAGTATTTAGTCCAAACATATGCATTCTTCTTCCATCTATCCGTCCATCTGTACATTTTCTGTTGCTTATCTTGGTATGGATTACAAGGCGCAGCAGTCTAAGCAGAGACACCCGAACCTCCCTCAGCCACATCCCCAGGCTCTTCTGGTGGGACACTGAGATGTTCCCAAGCGAGCTAAGAGATATAATCGCGTCACCAAGTCCTAGGTCTGCCCCAGGGCACCTCACCGCACCCAGGAGGCACCCTGGTTGGCTCTTGTGGCTCCCTTCAATGTGGACGAGTAGTGACTCTATTCTAAACTCCCCAAATGACCAAGTTTATTCAGGAGGAGTCAACTTAGGAGCAGCAAATTTGTAATAGAAAACTCAGCTTATCCAACAAAGAGCTCTCTAAGACTGTGGTTTCTGTACATTATGGGCTGGTGGGGCCAGGTACACCAGAAGTTGCTGCAGAGCATTGCACAACATGATATTGTTGTGTATTTAAGGCAGATGACAGTGTGATGCATTCCAAATATCCTGCAATATCTGTTGCATCAAAGTCACGACTGCTCCTGACAGTCTTCCTCTGGTGAGCATAGGGCCAGCCCGTCAGCCTCTGTTTAAACATGCAAACAGCTGAAAATTGTACATGCATGCTCGATGTGCTTTCAGTAATGAGCTGTGGGACAGCAGCCAACTGATTTGACGTAAGTTTAAAAAATTGTTAATGGTCTCTTTAACTAACAGCTAGCTGCTATGTTAGCCACTACTAACAGGGTAATAAATTTAACCAAGTGGTCAATTTATTAAAAGTTAGATTTAGCAAAAATTAGAGATTCAGTTTTTGAGACAACACCAGGCAGAGGGTTTTAACAGCTTTCATTTGGGAATAGTTCAAAAGAAAAACATGGCCAACTGCAAGTGTTGCCAAAAAGTCACTCTTCTGTTTTCCATCCCTGCTCTTTGGAGGGGACACCACTTGAACCACCTCAGGATTCAGCATCTTTCAGAACATCTGGCTGTGGTTTGCATGTGGAAAATGCTGTTAGATTAGGCTGCTTGGAAGGACTAATATCGTAGATTGAGCAGAGTAATGCAGCTCACAGATGTGCCATTGGCCCTCACATTTGTGCACGGGTTAATGGACTTGGACAGAAAAGTGACTCACAGGTTTGCCCAGAAGAAAGATCGTGGGCAGTTTTTCTTTACTAGCTGTACTTCACTGGTGTGTTGATTTTGCATTATTGCAGGGTTGTTTTGAAGGTAATCTATGGATATTTTTGCTGTGTTATAACACAATCATTTATTACTAAGAAGGTTGGATTTATAGTCGAATAGGGTAATAGACCAGTTCTGTGAGCTCAAATGCTGTTATTGATAATGCCACATATCTGTATCCACTTCTGCTTACTCCTACACCTTTTACATGAATGCATGTTTGTGATTTAATTAATGAGGTGCATTTGTATTTGGATTCACTAAGTACTTTGTGTGTTAGTGTTTATTATGCCCCACCAGGCTTTCTGGGTCAGAGACGCCACTGATCTCAGATCAACAGAATGAGTGACTGATCTCATATCATATTAAAATTCTCATCAGAAGCAGCCCATTCAATCTAACTAATATTGCACAGCAGATATCACCAACATCATCACCTTTGGTTTGCCTCAGTCCACAGAGCCAGTGCACATCCCTACAGTCATATGCATACTGATGCACACCATCGCCACTGAGGAATACACTTACACTTCATACTGGACTTGTGGGCCTTCATTTGCATTAGAAATATACACTGTTTAATCTCATGTCGATTTCCAGATCACAAATGAACAGAGGCTGATCCGCGCTGCAACTAGAGTTATGCTGTTAACACAAAAATAACCTTCACATTTGGCAGCACAGTGACGCTGGAAGCACATCCGGATATCTCTTCAAAACACAGAGCACTATGTTGCTCCCTGCGAGCTCTTTGTATGGGTGTGTGTGTGTGTGTGTGCGTGTGTGTGTGTTTGGCCATGCACTCCAGGATGTGGATTTGCCTGTGCCTACATAAGAGTGTGTGTGTTCAGCCTAGTTAAGCAGATGCTACGTTATCAGGCACCTAGAACATTAGGGTAGTTTATCTTCATATCTCATGCTCCTGGAGCCTTTAACAAACAATGTAATGAGTCTAAACACTCAAATAATGTAAGCTAGTATTAAATAAAGTTACATAAAATGGAAGTGTATGGAAAGCACAAAAGCTAAAGGAAAGAGCGGCAAACTGCAGAAATAATGCACAGTGTATTTTTAACTTTACAGCGGTACTGAGTTTTACTCTATAGGAAGTGCAGGAAGTACATTCTGTTATCTTCTGCTCTGTGTGTCTGTGTGTCCTGAAAAAAAGCAGGAGGGTAGATGGTGTTGAGGCTGGTAGTTTCTAACACCCTCCCTCCACACACACACACACACACACTCTCCCAGTGCCTTGGGCATTTTTAAAGGTTCAGTGGGAGGCCATGGTGTGTGTACGCTAGCCCCTTGAAAAGCTCAGCAGCCAGAGGCAACGCACTGGGCTGTATGATCAGCAATGACATGGTTTTGTGAGACCAAAAGACCCAAAGTGAGAGACTGGAGGTAGGGGAAAGAGTACAGGAAGAAGCACAATTTCATCCACCCGGTTTTAAATTTTCAGTTAAAATGTAAAAACAATTCCCAGGGTGGAAACACACAAGCGCAATATACACTGTATGGACAAAATGTCATGGTCTGTGGGTTTTTGTGGTTTTGGGTTTGAGTCTTTTTTTTCTTGTAAGTTTCTAGGATGTTTAGGTTGTTTCTTGTTTCCTCTTTATTTATTAAGGTTCTATTTTCATGGAGTTCCATTTTTCCCATCTCCTTTTCACTTCCGCTTTACTTTCACCCACAGGTTAGGTTTAGGAATTGTCGATAGGCTTGGGAGTTCTGGGCCCTCTGCTCGAACAAAACATCATAAAGGCTCATGTTTGTGATGCTGGGACACAGAGGACTGAAATGATTATGCTGATGCAAATATAACCAATATAC
>VUQH01082048.1:0-32555 GCA_015106775.1 Etroplus canarensis | reverse complement strand
GCTTTTTTGAGAGCTTTTAGAACAGCCAGATAACAATGAATTACAATTATCAAGCCTAGAAGTAATAAATGCATGAACTAGTTTTTCAGCATCACTCTCGAGACAGAATGTTTCTAATTTTGGCAGTATTGGTAAAAGGCAGTCCTACATATTTGGTTAATGTGAGCATTAAAGGACATATCCTGATCAAAAATAACTCCAAGATTCCTCAAAGTGTCACTGGAGGCCAAAGTAATGCCATCCTGTGTAAGTATCTGGTTAGCAAGACTGTTTCTGAAGTTTTTAGGGCCAAATACAATAACCTCAGTTTTGTCTGACTTTAAAAGTAAAAGATTACAGGCCATCCTGTCACGGTGTGCCATCAGTGAGTGGTGTGGACCCAAATGCAGGACCGCTGAGCCGACGTGAAGGTGAAAAAGGCTTTATTTTGCCCAAAAAACAACAATAACGATAAACAGTCCATAAGATCCAGGAAACATGAAAGGAAGGCACACGGCGTACAACGACTAATGACTCGACAACGGACAACACAGAGAACGGCGCTTAAATACACAAAGACAAACCAATGAACACAAGACAGGTGGACAGGGCAGGGGAAACTAATCTGGGACAACCAATGAATGAACAACAGGAAGACAGGGGTGTAACTAACACGCTGAGACAGGGGGGAACAAAACAGGGAACACGACAGATTATCACCGTAAGACAGAACTAGACGCAGACAGAGACGAAGACCAGGCAAGGCATGGGGCAAAAGGGGATAACGGAACTAAAAAAACAAACACAAAAACCCTAACTAAAGGTGGACCATGACACGTCCAGGTCTTTATGTCTTCAAGACAAGCCTGTAGTTTAACTAATTGATTCAGAAGTCAGCAAGGTGGAGGTGGGGTACTGGTATGGGCTGTAATCATTAAAGCTAAGCTTTTTGGCCCTTTTCGGGTTGAAGATGGACTCAAACTCAACTCCCAAACCTACTGTCAGTTTCTACAGAAGATACTCTCTTCACTCAGTGGTACAGGAAAAAGTCTGCATCTTTCAAGAAAACCATAAATTTAATGCAGGACAATGCTCCATCTCATGCATCAAAGTCCTCCACTGCGTGGCTAGCCAGTAAAGACCTTAAAGATTAAAAAGAATAATGACATGGCCCCCTTCCTCACCTGACCTAAACACTATTGAGAACTTGTGGGCCCTTCTTAAGCGTGAGATGTACACTGAAGGAAAACAGTACACCTCTCTGAACAGTGTCTGGGAGGCTATGGTTTCTGCTGCACAAAAAGTTGATGGTCAACAGATCAACAAACTGATAGACTCCATGGATGGACGATTTTTGAGTGTTATTGAAAAGAAGGGCGGCTAAACTGGTCCCTGATTAATTTTTTTTGAACTGCAAGTTAATGTAATGAAGTCAGTTAAGATAAATAATGCCTACTAGCCTGTATTTCTGATAATTCTATGTGTGTTTGTGTAAACACAGTAAGAACTACTGTTTACTGCTTTAATATTTAAGAATTAGTAGTTGGATTGCGTTTAGAGGGTCACCAGGAAAAGGATGGCATTTTAGAAACTCTCAACTGTTTGCAGTGAAAATATTAAATGGAAAATCTTGACATCCAAAGTCACACCAGCCAGAAATCCTGTAATTCTTTAGCTAGGCCATTCCATTCCCCATGGGAAATGTACCCGTTAGCACCAATGGAAGTATGGTCGGGAAGACCAGTTCTATGTGTTTCAAGCTGTATAGCATTGCATAAGAATGCAAATGGTTTCAACCAGTTTCTGCTTATTACTGAACATTAATGGAAGAAATACAGCAGCATTTGAAACAACAGCAGCTGAATAATAGAGATGTCCTTGACCACTCGATAATTAGAGTGGTAGCAGGGCTGAGATGTGGCCCTGCAGGGACAAACATTGTCTGGTTTATTGTAATGTTTTCACTTCAGATACACTGAGGAGAAAGTGAAATACTTGGCCTTGAAATGAAAACCTAAACGTCTGCTTCCTTCTTTTCTCTGTTCATTTAGTTAGCTTTTGCTCCCATTGCTTTCTACACAACAGTTCTGTTGATCTGTTAAATTGAGACTTTGAAGTGGTATCACTGTCACAAACAAGTAGTAAGTGTATTTGTACCTTTTAAGGAAGGCCAGAGAAATGAATTTTGTAAATATCTCAGGATTGGTTATTGGTTGTAGAAGCATGTCCCTAGTATTTAATGAACATCTGATCAATTTAGGATGAATTACAATCACTGTTTAAGTAGAGTAGGTGAGATTTTCCTCATTGGTTCCCACAGTATTGATGCAATTCCATTTCCACCTGCACTGTGTGGATGTCTGCTCTTCCCTATGTCTACATCTGTTGCGGCCAGCTATCAAGTCTATTACTAAAGTAATTTTTCTGCATCTTCAAATTTGTACCCTTTTTTTCCAGTCCTGTCCTTTTGTTGCCCATCAGGATATTCAGAAAATGCTTTGAGACAATTTGAGACAGCGAACATTTATGAGAGAAGTTTAGAATTAACATCATGGTGACATTTATCATTGATTACTTGGGGTTTGAATTGGTATTAAAATGTCTCTTCCAAGCTGTCCAATCCAAGTACACAATGATTTTTTTTAACAGTCTCTGGCACAGAAGCAACAAACCTGTGGTGTTTGAGCCCATCCTTAATCCCAAGGCATCAAATACTGCTTTCCTGTCAGAGTTGCCACAGTCTCAGAAAGTGTCCCTTGGTTTCACTCTTGTTCTGACTGATAGTGTCACAGCACTGACGCCAGTCTCACTCATTTAATGTGGATGCTTGGGACCTAGAGATGTTAAAATTGCCCGTAAGTCACATTTTGTTGGCCCTTTCAAAAAAACCAAAACATATCCGCCCAGTTCAAACCATTTAAATGTCACATTACGTTGAGGGCGTATTTAAGTACTTTCATAAGTACACTTGTTTCAATATGAATATGTCTTACAAAGATGTATATAACTAGGCATATAAGCATGTTACAAAAAAAAATTGGATTACTCTATTTACAGTACATAAGTGAACTGTGCTGCGAAAAACATGATTTAATAAATAACTAATTTATTGATTTTATTTAGGGAAATAAATAAAATATTTAATTAATAGTGAGAAGATAATTATGTATAATATGTATAAATATGTATAAAATGAGAAGAACAAAAATTTTTAGTTTAGTTTTTTTCAGGGCATATTCCAAATGGTAACAAATTTCTAACTAGAGTTTACAAACAAAGACCAAACAAAACATACATTAAGAATAAATATTAAACAAAAGCAAAATCTGTTTAAAAAGAATGATAATCATACCTCATATTTATAGTTCCTTTTTTCCTTTTACACTTTATTTTATATTATTTTAAACAATGAACTACATAGTCTTAAAACAACTTTACAACTATTTAACAAGTTTAGTCCTCAAACAGACATCTTGTAGTATTTGCTGCTTTTTGAACATACCTTTTTCTCTGAATTCAAACTTTATTTCTTTAATTTCAAAAAGCATATGACTACAGTTTGGAGGGAGTTACATATTTTGTGTACATCATCAGTGCAGTGTTGAGATTGAAAAAATAAAATTTTAAGGAGTAGAGTTGAATGAACAGTCCAGTAAATATTTCATGATAATCAGACCCATTTATAATTCTTATTGCTTTTTTCTGTAGCATATAAACTGGATGAGTATTTGTTTAATATGTGTTTTTATGCATAGCATCACACAGAAGGTGATACTGTATATGAAACTATTTGGGAACAATATACTATGTATAATAAGTTCTGATTTAAAATGTTATTGGTTGTATATAAAATTAAAATAGTTTTAGACATTTGAATACGAAACAGGAAACTAACTATGAGGGTCATGCATGAATCTTTCATCACCAGCCTAGTCATTAATCAGTCCGTACAATTAGAGTTCCACAGTTTTGCGAATTACTGACCAAAATCCGAAGTATTTCCATTATTACCACAAGGTTGTCAAATTTTTCCAAATCTAAATTCACCCCTCCACGTAGGTCTAAGCATCACAAATTGTATATTTTCTGATTTTTAGCAAATATATTTAATTCTTTTTACAATCACAAATGCAGTCTGAATGCATTTGCTTCCTCTTTTGTTTCTCCCACAATAGGACACTAATTTTCACCATTAAATATCTTTTTAGTTAGTTTTAATTCGATGAAATAATCAAATTTAGAATATCTATTTAGACAGGCTGCTGTAGTTTCTAAAACAATGAGGACCCTTAAGCCTAACTTTTCATTTTCATTCTAATAATACTGTATAAAAGACGACTAGAGCAATTACAAAAAATATTTAAATATGAGAGACTGGGAGAAGAAAGGTTGTTATTTTCCTCTAAAATCCTTTAAAGAACTCATAAAATTTGTCCTCAATGTCATTTTCTGTTTACTGATAATTCCATAATGAAGTTACTATTTTAGCTTTATTGCAGTTGTTGATGAGGATGGGCGCTAGCGCTGAGCTTTGTTGATTAAGTCTATTATTTTAGTAGTCAAGTCTATTAGGGAGAAATATCAAGTAGTTTTAAGAGTTTGTATTACATTCTTTGACTTCAGGTAGATCTAAGACCTGCTACTCACAAATTATACTAACCTAACTGAGCAACTGATATACAGTCAGTACAGTACAATGCAATGCAATCAGAATGTAGCATTTAAATTATATTTATGTCAATATATCACTATCTGAGGAGCAAGTTAGGAAAATAGCACTGAGTATGACATCACATGTATAAAACTATATGTATATATTAACTGGATGTTACACTTTTCACCCAGGAAAGACAATTTACATCTCCCAGACCAGGGTCAGCAGCTTTGTGGGAGAACACTGATCAGATCAGTGTGAACTGGAGAAACAAGCTGACTTGCCCAAGTGGTCTGTTTTCCCTCATGATTACTGTCCATTACTCTAAGTGCATTACAAGCTGGAAAAAGAGCATGAAATCTGAGGAAAAATTCTGATTTACTTCTGGATGAGATCCAGATTTTAGTCATTTGATTGATTAATTTTAATTGATTCATTTCAAACACCAAAATAAACATAGAGAACAAATTGTTGTATCATGTGGAAAGAACACAAATCATTGACTGGAAAGATGTTGGCTGAAACTTTAGCTCATTACACCAACCCTTTATACAGAGTATATTCTGAATGGCAGCAATTTTCTAACTAGATTTCACAAAACAACTTTGTCTTTATGTGGACTGCCTTTGTTCATTACTTGGCTGGGATAGAAGTAGACACTGAAGTGATATTTGTCTCAAACATATAAAACGTAACACTTTTTCCCCTGTAAGATCCGGAAGTATCACTCCTATGTGGACCAGAGAGAAAAAAAGAAGTACCTTTGGGTGCTCCCTTGAATTCTCCCCAAGGGGTCGCCACAGCAGATCCATACTGGTAATTTGGCAGAGGTTTTACACCAGATGACCTTCCTGACGCAACCATTCATGGTGAGAGGAACTGGCTTTGTCACTTGAAAAGCCAATGTGTAGACCACTACGCTACCAGAGCACTGAAATTAAACAGCAACCTATTACTCTTCTGGGGGTATAAACCTACCAAGTTTGGTGAAGCCTCTCAAAATTTGTAATGTTATTGCAATAATGTCTCTATCGTGGACGGAGTGGAAGGTCAAAAATCACAATTTAAAAAAAAAAAAAAAATCATATCTCCCAGATGACTTCTACCTGGGAGATATCCCCTTATATGACTCAGCTGACCCCTCCAAAAGAATAACAGAACTCTTGTTCATCTTTCAGCAGGGAAATGGGACTTTATCAATACAGAACATCAGATACACAGGACCAGGAAGTCATTAAGCAGCTGAAAAGGGTCCAAGTTGAGGTCAGAGGTCAGAAAGCAATAACCCATCTCTCTGTTTGGAATTCTAAAGACATGAATGCCCTTTACTGACTGGTCAATTTCTGAGGAACGGAGGAGACAAGGCTTCATAAACTGGTTGCTTTGTTTTCTGTGGCACAGCCTTTAATGAGAGCCTTTTATCTTAAGATGACCTTTGAAAAGAATATTTTCCATGGTCTATTTTGCCCACAAAGTGACTTAATGGATCTAAGGGAGGGCAAAGTTGACCTACTTTGAAATCCTCTCACACTTAAGTTAGTGTTTCATAAATTCTCCAGGCACCCAGAGACTGGATAGCAATCTTGAGCTAAAACAATTCATTCATCGGTCAGTTAGTTGATCGACAGGAAGCTTATGGAAGCCATTTTTTTGTGTCGTTAATGACTTCAAAGCCATTAATCTTGGAAGTCATGAAAAACAACAATTCAGTAAATTGAATATATTGAACTCCAGGGAATAATGATTGATAGTTCACTATTTTCTGATGATCCATACACTAAAAAATATCAATCCACATTGAACAACTGCAAAAGTCACATCTACTGTACTGATAATGTAAGTAATTCAGTGGTTCTCCTGTGATGGAGTACTATGACTTTGCACTACATTTATTATGTTCCCAACTTCATTTTCTTCAAAAATATCAACCAAAAGATAAAAGATATATAAGCCATTAAGAACTCTACTTTAGGGTTCAGAGTATGGATTAAGATTTAGTCACACAGGCTTAGAGACCGGTCAGTGACACAATGGCAACCCAATATCCTTTTGACCTCCAGCAGCCACTAAACAACTTAAATTTAAATTTTCCAGGTGATTGGCAAGAGGTTGTGCAACCATTTGCTGAATGATCTTAGATCAGTTGCTCACTAGTCGCTGCCACAGTTGGGGGCTTGCGGACCATTCACCAGACAGTCCACGTGATGCAGAACCATCCCCCTGAAAAGTTTCCTCAACACAGCAGAAAAAAAACCACAAAATAAATATATTTAAATGCAGCATATGTAGTTTACACAAGAAAAAAAAAAAACTAACATAATAATAATATGGCTCAGGCGGGGAAGTGGGTCATCTTCTAACTGGAACATTGGTGGTTCAGTCCCAGACCTGCTCCAGTGTACTCCAGACCCTAAACCCCCAAACTGGTCCAAATGCATCCATCATATGACAGAGGAGGATGTAGTGAAGGCAGACATGCAGAGGGGTGGAATGACAGAGGGATAGGGTGAGTAGCTATAAAAGGAAGATGAGGCATCTATCAGTGTGTGAATGTGTGCACGATACTTAAATGCAGTTACAGGCATAAAGCGCTGAATGTGTGTGTGAATGGGTGACTAAGGCTTGTCATTACAAAAGTGCTTTAAGTACTAAGAGTAGAAAAGCACTATATAGGTACCAGTCTATTTACCTCGGAGGGATAAGAAGATGGATATATGGATGATCTGATGACCATGCATCAGCAGCTCAGCTTCTGATCCAAGACTGAACAAGTATAGCTTGTTTGGCAGGGTTGCAGGAGGAAGACACTGCTCTCTAAAAATAACTTGACAGCACAGCTTAGGTTTGCAAAGTTACATCTGAACAAATGACGCAACTTCTGGAACAATGTCCTTTAGACAGATGAGATGAAAGTGGAGATGTTTGACCATTACGCACAGCACCACATTTGGAGAAAACCAAGCAAAGCATATCAGTACCAACACATCATACCAGCTGTCAATCATGGTGGTGGAAGGACAATATTTTAGGTTTGTTTTGCAGTCACAGGACCTGGGCACCTTGCAGTCATTGGGTTGACCATGAACTCCTCTGTACACGAAAGTATTCTAAAGTCAAATGTGAGGCTGTCTCATAACAGGACAGTGATCCCAATCGCAGCAGCAAATCTTCAACAGAATGGCTAAAAAAGAAAAGAATCAAGGTGCTGCAATGGCCCAGTCAAAGTCCAGACTCCAACCTGATCGCAATGTTGTGGTGGGACCTTAAGAGAGTTGTGCATAAATGAATCCCTGCAAACCTGCAAAAAGAGTGGGTCAAAATTCCTTCCCAGTGATGTGATAGGCTGATACCGTCATGTAGAAAACCATTACTTCCAGTTAAGGTGGCTCTAAAAGATAGTGAATTATGGGATTTACCTAGCTTTTCACAAGCTGCTTCAGTATTTTGGCTTAGCCAGCCATCCATCCATCAATCCATCCATCGATCCATCAATCCATGAGTCCATCCATCCATGAATCCATCCATCCATCAGTTTTCTTATCCCAGATGTCATGGGATAAAGCAGGGTACACCCCAGACAGGTCGCCAGTCTATCACTGGAATAACACAGAGAGAGCTGTACTTGTGTAAAAAGTAAGTTAACAAGAACAACTAGCAACACTTCTCTCACACACAATCTGTGCCTCCACTCAGAATTAGACTGTTACTATGTGCCCAACAAGGCCCATCAAAAGTGGGACTCAGCCACTATGCCTCACTGGGGAATTCAGTACAAGTACTAATCCAAATCTTGAAGCAATGAGCAAGAATATCAATATCAGCGGGGATAAGAATATTTACTTCTGTACAGACATCAGACCCTGCCAGTTTAAGTGACAACTAAATATTGAAAAAGATACTTTTCTATACATAAGGATTTATTCTTATTATACGATATCAAACTGATGCAGCAGCTTTACATCAAAATTCTATTAGAACATTTTTTATATAGATTATTTCTGTAAACTGGAGATTGCAACAATATTATTACACAGGTTTCATATACATTATCACAGCTGGACAAAATTCTTTCAGAGAAGTCCATTTAATTCCTCATACAGCAGCTCAAGCTCATGTATTTAGATAAAGGACGGCAAAACTGACCACTGGCACTGTTAAAATGATCCTGACTGATCAGTAGTTCAGACGTGGGAAAATGATAACAGCTTATTCACAATAAAACAGGAATTTAATTATCAAAGTTCCTGACAGCACATTAAAGCTTTCTACCTGATGGTCATTTTGGCTTCAGAAGCCTTCAGTAACAATACCTGGTTTCATTCTCTCTGAGAGGAGGAAAAGAGAAAAAATCAAATCCCAGTAGCTCAAGGTAGCAATGGCTCAAATCGAAATATAATCGAGGCAATCTTGGTTTTGACCGTTTCCACGTCATCGGCCTTAATGCATTTCTGTCTCAGGTGATTTAATAGAGGGTCCCTGTTAATATGGCAAGCCCTTTCATTCTTGGCTCACTGGCCAACATGCTCCCTGAGCTATTTCATGATGTCAAACTCAACAGTTGAGAAAGAAGAGAAGAAATGACTAATTAAGGGTTGGTATTCTGCTTTTATTGTACTGCAGTGTGTTTACAAAAAACAAAGGCCAAAGTAATAAGAGGAATTCAGATGGGGCGATTAAGCTGTTACTGCTTTGCTCCCTGGAAATCGATCCATTAAGTGATAAAGAAATTGTTTCTCCAGTGAGGAGCCATGGTCGCCTTGCTCTAACAGTAACCAGTAAAGTCTGTGTGCAGGATTCATTATTCTACAACACTGTAATGGCTTTCACTGTGTTGCAAGAATTCCTGCCTATTCCCACAGGTTCATGCCAGGGAGATCTCCCCGTTTTCGTTGTCAAAGCACTGCAGTGCTTTATTGCAAAGCAGACTGATGACTAATGTGTTTTTTGATATGCAACTGAACTCTGCAAGGGTCCACCTGGGCATTGGTATAAGCCATTGGTATAGCTCATTTCCTCAGCTCTACAGTGGGTTTGAGCAACAGTTAAAAAAATCTGCAGGAGACTACAGTGCTTAAAAATATAGCAGGTAATGACCAGGACTGCATGGACCCAGATACGTACAGTCATGCAGATGAAGTCTAGAAGCTTCAGGGTACAACTGTAGTCAAATATTACAGCAATTTTGGCACTAATGCACCCCCATACCATCAGAGGCGCAGCCTTTTGAACTAAGCACTGATAAGCCAGATGTCCCCTTCCTCTTTAGTCCTAAAGGGGCTTTTAAAGATGGCGGCATTTCTGGATTGTGTTTACATATGGCTTCTTTTTTGCTATCATTTGTAGATGGCATGGCTAACTGTGTTCACAGACAATGATTTCTGAAAGTGTTCCTGAGCCCATGCAGTGATTCTATGACAGACTCATGTCAGAATCTCTGCCCATCTTTACTTCTAAGAGACTCTGCCTCTCTAAGTGCTCTTTTTATGCCCATTCACATTGGCCTGTTGCCAACTTAATTTATTGCATTCATGTTCTTCCAGCTGTTTCTTTTTAGTACCACTGACTTTTCCAGCCTTTTGCTGCCCTTGTCCCAACTGTTCTGAGATGTGTTGCTGCCATCAAATTCAAGATGAACTGGTGTTTTTCACGAAATAGTAAATTTGTCTCACGTTCAACATTTGATGTGATTTCTGTGTTCTTTTATGAATAGATTATTGCTTCATGAGATTTGAAAATCATTGCATTGTGTTTTATATATATTTTTCACTGCATGCCAACATTTTAGGAACTGGAGTTGTAAGTTTAGATCCTCTTTCCATCCTCCACTGAGGTCTGAGGGATCATTCAGTATTGGTGATGCTTTTTTCAGGAAATTTGATCAGTCAGTGATAATTTAATTCCTATTGATGTACATCTGTAATCTCAAACATAATCATTTTAGGTATGAGGGCTAACCCTGACATTAAATGGTTAAGCCCAAATCCGCCCTTGTAGTAGAAAAGGCGTGTGGTGGATGTTAATTTAACCTCGGAAGTCCATACAGGAGCCGTTGATGACCCAACCCTAGACCCAAACTCTACCTCTACCAACCCTATGCTATCAGAATATTTAATTTTTGTTCTTTTAACAAACATTTTTCTCAAGTGTTGGCAATCAGTGGACAAAGAAAGTAATCATTCTGACACACACCAAAATCGATTTCCTTCTTACCAAAAAAACAAAATAAAAAACATTTGGGTTGGGGTCACCACTGATGATGATTTAGACCTCAGAGGGTTAAGTTGGGAAGTACTGAAAGACAGTTAAGTTCAAATCTAAGCAACTCAGTAAATGTGTATTCTTGCACAAAGTTACAAGGTAACATTAACTTTAAACAGCTATGTATATCCAACCACACATGATTTATAATGTGGTAAATGGTACATGATGAAGATACAAAACAACACTTGCTTTTTTTATGATGCAGTTGTCATGGTCTGTGGGTTTTGTCATTGAGGGACTGAGTTTTGTTAGTTTCAAAGATGTTTGGTTTTCCTCTTTTCTCTTTCTGTACATTGTTTCTTGTAATTTTGGTTCCGGTTCTGATATTCTAGCTTCCGTTACTTGTTCTGTACACATTTTACTTGAGTCCTTGAGTTTACTGTTGTGAGCTATTGTGAGGTTTCGTTTTCACAGTTCTGCTCATTGTTGGTTAGTTTTTAGTTTTAATATGCTATCTATTGTATCCTCAGTTTCTGTTTAAGCCTCAGTTCAGGACCCTGCCTAATTTTAGGTTACTAGTCCTCTTTATGTCATCCTCATGTTTCCCTGTATTTAGTCTCCTTGTTTCTTTTATACCCACAGGTATGTTCTTGTTTCATGTAGCCAAGATGGCAGAGGTTATATTTTCGTTGGTGTTGGATTGTTTGTGTGCAAAATAACTCAAAAACTTATGAACGGATTTGGCTGATTTTTTTTTTTTAAATAGATTTGGCTTCATAAAAGGAAGAGGTGATTACATTTTGGGAAGAATCAGGTGATGGAAATGTGCCGAACAAAAAAATCGCCATTCTGATGTCCCCACAGATGACTATGAGAAAGTGTGTGTTTGCATGCACGCAAGCCTTGTAGAGAGATCAAAGACTTGGCGGAGGTCTGCGCTTTCTGAGTGCTGTTCTAGTTTTGGTTTTGTTTCCTATTTTAATTTCCCTTGTGTGAGTCTGAGTCCGTGTATTTCTGCTCTTTGTGCAGTTTCAGTTTCATGGTGTTTATCCTGGGTTTTTTGTATTCAACTTTGTATGTTCTTGTTTGTGATTTATTATATTCTGGTAATGTTGAAGCCTCTGTCCCCTTTTCTTAGTTCTAAACTCCATTTGTGTTTTGTCTTTTATTAGTCCCCCTAGTAGTGTCCTGCTGTGTGATTTTTTTTTTTCTGTCAAGTTCAGTCTTGTCAGTTATGTCTCTTATTTCCTGTTTTACTTTGGTAACCAGCTATGCCCTAGGTTTTTTTATGAGTTAGTGTCTGTGTATTTATACTCCTGCCTTTCCCTTGTTCCTTGTTGCATCGCTAGTCTCTGTCTCTGGCAGTCAGTGTGTGTTCCTGTTCCCTGTGTTTCCATGCCTGGTTGTACCTTATAGACATTTATTTTGAAGGACTGTGTCAGTAGTTAAAACTTGCTTTTTTTGCCTCGTCCTGTGTCCCGGAGTCTTGCATCTGGGTCCCCTCTCCAAAATCACTGGCAAATCTTGACAGCAACAAACTGCAATTCAATGCTGTTTTCTAATCAGACATAAGTTAACACTGATTTAGCTCATATTTGATATGTTATTTACAGATTTATAATGTATTAAAAAATAATTTTAATACGTGAACTACATAACAGTAAACATTTACACCATAAACTCTCAGGAATAAAGGTATAGTAAGAGTCAATTTCTGTACCAACAATTAAAATCTACATGACTATATTCCCAAGGCTTACTATAGGACCTCAAGATAACTATGTACCTTTTAGGGGAGCATGTAGGCTTCCAAACCGTAAAGGGTATATATCTGCGCTGGGTGTTCCAAATCTTAAGGGCTAATATCAGGAGGCAGGCAGTGTTCAACCAAATACAAAAGAAATCAGGCAAAATATTACATTTGCTCTTTAGTTTACATGTTTTTTAAGTTAAATGAAAAAATATTTAATGCATTCTGAAAGTGTCCCTCTGTATCTGTCTAGCATATCACCTGGTGGGCTTTGAATGGCCAATAAGACTGCAAAAGCACCGTACAAAAAAATGTCAAGTCTTTTCCAAGAGAATGATCAATGGACACCCTTAAAATTTGGACCTTCTTTAAAAGGTTTTTGTATTGTTGCGTTAAGGTAAGATTGTCACCACCATTTCATAAATGCTCTCTGTAATGTACAAACCACAAGGGTACAACTAAGTACCCTCTGTCAGGTATACAATGACTGTACCTCAGAGGGTAGCACCCCGATGACAAGCTGTTCTATCTCTAAAGCTACAATAAGGCACTTTATTTTTCCAGAGTGCAGTGACAGCTGCTGAGTTTTTTTGTTGCTGAAATCCAGCGGACTGTTGATGACTTAAATGCCCTCAGGTCACCCAGCACAATGCTGTGATTAGATTGCTGAGGACCCAAAATACAGGACAAAGGAGGCACATAATCCCAAATCAAAGTGAGCCTCTAATTGCTGCTCATAAAATCAAAAACACAAGGAGCTGAAGAAATTTAGTTTAGGGAAACCTTGCTAGAACTGGGCTGGACCCCCTTTTGTCTTCAGAACTGCCTTTTTCTTTGCGGCATAGATTTAACAAAGTGCTGGAAACATTCCTCAGAGATTTTGGCCCATATTGACACATTATGGATGTGCAACCAACACATCTGCAGTAGCTGTAAATTTGTTGGTTGCACATCCATGATGTGAATCTCCTGTTCCACTTCATTCCAAAGGTACGCTATTAAACTGAGATCTGTTGACTGTGAATGCCATTTAGTGCCTCATACTCCATGTTCAAGAAACCAGTTTGAGATGATTTAAAAGAGCTGTGCGTAACAATATAGGTGATCTGTTATCAGAAATTGAGCCAAGCGTACATATTTACAGTTTATATGGTGTAAAATAACTCTAGAATAATAACTGCTTTGTTTTGTTCACTTATAAAAATATATTTTTACATACACTGTTAGTGGTTCCTTTTCCACAGACTCTAAACCAGCTTCTGCATTTCTGTTATTGTTATCACAGTGCAGAACAGGTATTGTTGTTTGTCAGCTATGATCTATCACTTTTGCAATATAAAAGCTAAACTTCTAATTCCAAATCTGATTCGATTAAGTTGAATTTTTAATTCCTGACTAGCTCCCTGAAGTTGCCGAGCGACCACTAAAGGTTTAATCCCTTGAAAATCCCAGATTTCTTCATGGAAGCTAACCTGACCTGACACATCTTGATGTGAAGTGAGGCTAGATGGCCAGGTCAATTTGTTTTTGTTTTGTATTCTTTTTTTGTTCAAATTAGAAGATTAAGATCTGACATAATATCCCTGAATTTTGTTTTTTACTGATTTCAACTGTGGCAATGGTGGCAGACATGACATGGTGTCACCATAAATGTGCATGAACCCACGATCAATTTGGTTTTTGTTTTGTGCAGATCAGACAAGTAGAGAGATATGGCTAAAAATGTGAAAATCTAATCAGGTCCAGATCCAGTGAAGGTCTGCCAAAATTCAAAATCCTGCATCAAATCATTTTTTGTGCTATCGTGTTGAAATGAAGGATTAGAGGTGGTGCTTGTGAGCCCATCATATTGCGGCACTTTGGGCATATAAATGTAGCTCCATCCATAAACCTTGGGACTGGAAATACTTGGGTATGCAGCTTTCCATTCTGTTCCCTGGTGGCCATTGTAGATTCTCCAACAAGTTTGGAAAGGGAGAAGGCTGTGGACAGGATTGTTGTAATCTGCATTTTCACTGGTAGATGTCGGTAAATAGCACACAAAAACTGAGGCTTAGCATTATGACACTGCAAAGACATTAAAGCAGAGATTAACCTACTAAACTCAACCTACTAAATATAAGAATAAAAACTTCAAACACTAGAATCCAAAAAATCTTAAACAGAAAGGTCTGATAATATCAAGTAAGGATGCCAAACTTAAACATGTCACAAATCCCAGGGGTAAACATCAGTGATCCTAATTTATTCTTCACAATAGCACTATATGAGATCATCTCTTTAAATGAAATTACTCTTATATAGGTTCAGTTATTACCTTCCTGTTCAGTAATTACATGCCAGAGCTAGTCATCTCTAATTTTCATTCATTTTTCCAGGGACAATCAACTCTTCCATTCTCTGGATTTCAAGCTCACTTTGTGTGTGAAGACAATTAGTGATGAGGGAGAAAACAAAAAGGTTTGTCACAAAAGGTTTTATAGACATCCCAATTTGTATTTTACAGAGAGGTAATGACTGAAGAAATGTAATCTTCTCTGACGTTTACTTCCAAACTCTGGAGAAAAAATTTGCAAACTTAATTTGGGAATTGGGAGATGTGAAAAATGAGTTCTGACACAAATCCAATGCAAATGTTAACGATACTACTCCCAGTTTGTGGGTCTCATCCTTATTGACAAGTACTGGGTATTAAGTTGAAAGGTACATATTTTATTTGTTATCACTGTGTGTGTTGGACAGGTGTCTCTGCAAATGTGGATGTAATTTGTCTGACTGTAAATTTGTGATAATCTTTGTGTACACACCTTTAAATCCAGCTATCTGATTTCCAATGAACTTTAGAATGAATTGCAGGAGCCATCTTCTTGTTTACAAAGCTCTGAGTGGTCTGGCACCTTAATATATTTCTGACATTCTTGTCAGTTATATACCAGTCAGGTTATTCTGGCCTTTTAAAACTGATAACTCTGCTATTTGCTTTCAAGGTCTCATGTGTTTAAAGCAATTGACCAGGTGAACAGAGATTTTATATCCCAGTGTCATCTTAAGAAAGCAAACATTAAACCTCAGTACTCGGCATACTACACACTTAGCTGGTTCACCTTGAGTAACCTATGCTAGTCTTTAACTTGACTATACGCCATATAGCAAGGTAGTGAGAATCCAGGAATATTGCTAAATACTAATTTCATATATTAACTGCCTTCTTCATCTTGATTTTTTAAAAATGCACTGCTAGGCACTTGATTAAATCAACAGGAATCTGTTCAGCTGCTTGGTAATACAGTGGATCAGTCTGCTGGTGGACTTGATTAGGAACCAGAGGGCTGCTAAGGGTTGAAATTGGTTCGAAACTTGCCTGTGGAAGTTGGAGACCATATTCTGACCCACCCTGGACACCCACCCCTCAGCACTGCCGAGGTGCCCTTGAGCAGGGCACTGAAGCCCTTACATTGCTCCCTGGCAACTATAATGGGCTGCCTTCTTTCTCACCTCTCCACCACTGCAGGTTACTGGTTCTGTTTGTGCATGTATCTCTCAGATCTGCATACGTTAAGTGTGCTGAGATTGGAAATGTGTAATTTCCCCATTGGGGATTAACAAAGAATATCTTCTTCTTTAATCAGTCAGTTGCATGGCAGGAACTCATTTAAGTATGTAGACTTGCTGATGTTCATATCAAGCATCAGAATGAGGTAAAAGGTGATTTGACTGACTTTGAATGTGGCATGGTAATTGGTGCCAGTTGGGTTGATGTGAATATTTCAGAAACTGCTGATCTACTGGGATTTTGATGCACCTCTAGGGTTTGCAGAGAATGGTCTGGAAAAGAGAAAATATCCACTGAGCAGAAGTTCCCTGGGCGAAAATGTCTTGTTGATGCCAGAGGTCAGAGGAGAATGGCCACACTGCTTCAAGTTCATAGGAAGGGAACAACAACTCAAATAACCACTCGTTACAATCAAAGTATAAAGAAGAGCAACTCTAAATGCACAACATGTTGAACCTTGAAGCAGATGGGCTACAGCAGCAGGAGACCACACAGGGTGGCACTTGTCAGCCAAGAACCAGAAACTGAGGCTACACTTTGTACAGACTCACCAAAATTAGACAGTAGATGATTGGAAACAGTTGCCTAGTCTGATGAGTCCTGATTTCTGCTGTGACATTCAGATGGTAGGGTCAGAATTTGGTGTGAACAACATGAGAGCATGGACACATCCTGCCATGTATCAACAATTCAGGCTGGTGGTGGCAGTGGTAGTATAATGGCGTGGGTGATAGTTTCTTGGCACATTTTGGGCTTCTTAGTACCAACTGAGTGAACAACATTTAATTGCGACAACCTACCTGAGTAGTACTCAAATGGCCTATGCAATAAGCCGATTTTAATCCAATAGAGCACCTTTGGGATGTGGTGGAACAGGAGATTCCGGTCATGGATGTACTGCTGACAGATTTGCAGCAACTGTGCGATACCATCATGTCAATGTGGACCAAAATCTCTGAGGAATGTTTCCAGCACCTTGATGAATCTATGCCATGAAGAAAAGAGGGTCTAACCCAATACTACAAAGTGGCTGGTTATTAATTTGGTCACTTACATCTTTTTGCTCATCAGGCATCTAGATGGTAAATATTATCAAGAGTGGATTATTTACTTGTGTGGGAACAGACAACTAAAAGAACCACACTTTTCTATACAGAAGCATAATTTCTATTTTTTAGAGTAATTTTGCACCTCTATACATGTTTTGTGTATCTTTGTTGTAATTTTGCATCATTTTATGGTTGTTTTTGTGTATTTTTCTGATCAATCTGAAACACTTCTCCATTTGCATCTGGCTGTCATCATATATTCAATAATAGTAACATATAAATTGAGAAATAACACATATAGTAAAAAAAAATGAAGAACCAACATTGTATGCATTGGCATTGTTAAAGCACTGGGGCTATATTAACTCAGGAGACTCCATGTTGTGTGGTGTATTACAAAATCACTGCCTTTGGTAAGGTCATAATATTGTAGTTTAATCTTTAGTGTGAACAATAAACCTGCATGTTTTTTATTTATTTGTTTTTATCCTTTTATGCTACCAGGTTTCTGCCATGTCTGATGTAACACTAAATATCCTACAGGGAGTCCTTTACACCTACAATAGTGTTGCAGATTTCAGTATACACTGGGTCTTTCAAGTTTTGACCTCGTGAGTGCAGGACATTGAGTGAAAGCTAACATGCACTAAGCCAGGCTCCCGTACAAAGCTGGTGACCTCTGAAATCTCCAAAGCACTCGGGGAGGAGTATTTTCTGGCCTATGGGCAGCATGTAAAGGAAGTCATGGGCAGTTAGTCTGCCTGACAGCTTGCATGAGAAAGAGCTGAGTCTACCTTAGTGAAGTCAAACATGCAGGTTTGTGGTGAACTGTATCCTTAGCAAGCGCAATCTAAGGGGAAATGTATCAAACATACAGTTGTGACCAGCAGTCTCAAAACCACTGGTGGGTAAAGCAAATAACAATGATTATCTCGTGACAGTTACACCAGCTGTCAAAGGGTGGGATATAAAAGGGAGTAAGTTAACAGTGGGTTGTTAAAGTTGATGTGCATAACTGGAAACTCTGTCTCCCGTCTTGGAGAAGTACTGGTGAAAAATAACAACACAGGACTCTTTCGAGGCCATGCAAGTGGAATTAGTATGTTTTTAATCATTCAATTCTTAATTTAACTTTTTAACTTAACTTCTTAGTATAATTCTTTGTAACTGATGATTACATACACTACACATACATGGAGTAAAGCATTGGGCCACCGACACGTTACATTTACAGGAGCATTTATAGCATCCCATTCTTAATCCACAGGCATTAACATGCAGCTGGTTCCCCCTTTGCAGCTATGACGGCTTCCATTCTTCTTGGAGGGCTTTCTCCGAGATTTTGAATGTGTCTGTGGAATTTTTTTGCCCATTCGTCCAGTAGACCATTTGTGAGGTCAGACATTAATGTTGGATTCAAGGAAATGGCTTGCAATCTCCATTCTAGTTCATCCCATAGGTGTTTGCTTGGGTTGAGGTCAAGGGTCAGTCCTCACCAATCAAGTTCTTCCACACTAAACGCATCCCACAATGCCTTCATGGATCTTGCTTTGTGCACTGGGGACATTGTAATTCTTGAACAGAAAACAGTCTTCCCCAAACCATTCCCACAAAGCTGGAAGCATAGAATTGTTCATAATGACTTGGTAAGTTGAAGATTTCCCTTCACTTAATGTAATGGGCCCAGGCCAACTCCAGAAAAATCCCATAGCATTATACCTCCTCCACCAAGCTTTACAGCTGGTGTAATGCATTCAGGCAGGTAATGTTCTCTTGGCATTTGCCAAACCCAGACTCATCCATCAGCCTGCCAGATAGAGAAGCATGATTCGTCACTCCACAGAACATATTTCCACAGCTCCATTCTTCACAAATATTTTTGAATGCAGACTGCAAGAGCTGATTTTATACTTGGCAATGTGACCTGGCAATGGGACTGAATGAAGCACCTGAATTCAGTGATTAAAGAGTGTGGCCCAATACATTTGACCGTATAGTGTATGTCAATTAACACTATCTCTTACTGCTAATAACTGTTGCTTCAGTCACTCACCTTAAACTTGGGAAAAGACTAACTTTGCATCTGCCTGCTTTGTATTATTTTTGGTTGTGTATCTCATAGATATTCCATGGTCTATGGTAGCAGTGATGGCTAGACAACTTGGTCAGAGCATCTCAAAAACAGCAGGATTTGTGGTACATTCCTGGTTCATAGTGATTAGAACCCACCAAAAGTGGTCCAAGGAAGAACAGCTAGTGAGCTTGTAACTAGCTCATGGGCACTTAAGGTTCAGGAATAGGCATGAGAAACAAAAGTTGACCCATGGGATCTGATGCCACAGAAGATCTTCTTTTGCACAAACTATTAAAAACCTTGCTGGTTATGATAAAAAGGTACTCAGAGGTTGAGGGGCTGCGTAACCACAGACTGCTGAGTGCCCATGCTGAACACTAACCGTCCCAGAGACTGAAATGCCTGAAATGGGCATGTGGGTGTCAAAACTGGATAACGGAGCAATGGCAAGCTGTGACCTGGTCTGACCAATCACATTTTCTTTTAAGTCATGTGGATTGAAAGGTGTTTGTGTTGTTTACCCTGCACTGTTAAAAATTAAGGTTCTTGGACAACCTGAAGGTTTTATGTGAGTCGAAAAACCTAAATGTCCCAATATACTGGGTTAAAATGTTCTTTGTGACGCTAAAAACCATCTGAGCGCTTCAGAATCCGAATCAGAGGTATTAGTTTAGCATTCACTGTTAGGGGTCACTATAATGAGAATGGTTTTTGGCAGCCCTCAAAACCTTCCCCCATGATGCAACACATGTGGTAAATCAGACAGATTTGTTACCTACATGGCTGATAGTGTCGTGGTAAGACCATCTGTCCTTCACACAGTAGCCTGGGGATTGAATCCTGGCTACCTAGGACCTGAGCTATATACATGTGGGACAAAGGCCCTAGTTTTTCCAACATTAGTGCTTAAGACATCATTATGTCGCTAATAAACTGGCATTTATGTATAGATGGCAGAAGGAAAACACTCATTTTATGAATATTACAATCCAGACCCATACGCTGAGAGGACTAGCAGTTCTCCTGAAAATGGAGAAGTGCCTTAAAATGTGACCCTGATTTGAGCACAGTTTGTGTGAAGACAATTAGGTGATCATTGTGTTTCACTTAAATCTGAAAGACACTCTGTGAGGAATAGAGATTCTTGTGATTTGTGGAGAGATGGATGGATGACACAATTAGATTGGATTTTCGTGATATTTCACATTTTGCCATGACACCAGGTTGCTCCTCTACACTACAGGAAATGTGTTGAAGGTGATGACTTGCCTCTGAACTCCACAACTTTCAGACCAATCAAGCATCTGTGGGGTGTGTTTGAAAAACAACACGCATCCATAGAGGCATAACCTTGCAACTTCCAGGGCTTAAAGCATCTGCTGCTAATAACTTTGGGCCTTCAGAGGTCTTGTGGAGTCCATGCCTTGATGATTCAGAAGTTTGCTCAAACGGACCTACACAATATATATGTATATATATATATATATATACATACACACACACACACACACACACACACACACACACACACACACACACACACACATATAATGTAATATTTAGACATAATTGCTTCAAAGTGTGAGCATATACATGCACATATGGCTATTCTCTGGAGATAAGTTTGACAGTAGAAGCAGCAAGAGAACTGATCCATGTGTTACATTTTGATTAGGACTACATTGACAGATAATGTATGTTATCACCAGTGCATTTTACTAAACAGTGCATAATGTGGTGCATGAGCTTGCTGGTATGTCAGGCTGTGGTGCTATCTATGAAGAAAAAAGTGGCATGACTCATTGTGCTGCTATATATATATATATATATATATATGCCATGCATGCCTTAAGTAAAGTGCATTGAAATGCTCGGGTAATATCATTGCAAGGCAAAAATGAATGTTTGTTTCTTTGTGTCTGCGCATGCACTCACCTGTGATAGTATGACATTTATCTTAGACAGTGTCACAGTTCAGCAGGCGCTGATATTTCCTCCCGGTCACTTTATGACAACATTAGGGAGAAGCGCAGACACGAGCACGGGCAAGAAAGTTTGTTTCAAAGTAGCTGCTTGCAAATACACACACATGCCGATGCACATTTGCAACACACTTGGCTTGTTGCAGTGCCCAGTAACTGTGAGTCACAGAGGAAAGGCAGGCAGAACTGTCTCTATACAAGCCGCTTAGGCGAAAATATCAAACTGTGAGAGTGTGTGTGGATGATTTGCTTGTGTGTGTGTGTGTGTGTGTGTGTGTGTGTGTGTGTGTGTGTGTGTGTGTGTGCTAGTGGGCGACAGGGGTTGATTTCTTGCAGTATGACGAGGCAAGGGAGAAATGTGTGAATGTGTGAAGCCAATATGAATGAGCATGGCTGCCTTTACTTTGTGTGTGTGAAAATGTCAAAGGAAGGAGAAAATCACTTCTATAGATTACTCAAGATTAGAAACCAGTGAAACCTAAAATCAAGGCCTGTATTAGATGCAGTGCATTACAAAGTAGTGCATTAGAGGCTCAGATTACTTTTCATGGTTATGGCTAGTTATTTAGTTACTTTTTGCATAAGCATTCCATTACTGGTATATTGTCACTCCATCCCTTGTTACCTCTGTTGTAATGTAATTGTTAGTAATTGGGTTAACAGATAGCAATATGCTACAGATGACAATTCCCTACAGAAATAGTTACCATAGACTACATATAAAAAATGGACATGGCTACTGAGATGTCAACCATTGGACCTCGCCTTTTTGGAGCCTCCTTGATTGAGTTACAGCTGGTACTGAGCACACCACTGTTAAAATACTAGGTTTTTCTGATGTAAAAAAAAAACAGACCCTGATAAATAATTTCAAAACTTTTTCCACCTGTGATGTGACTTGTGACTTGTACAGTTCAATTGAAAAAGAAATCTGCTACTGGAAAAAATATAAGAAATTTTAAAAAGTACAATAAGGTAGTTTCACAAGTGTGCAACTTTTGCTTAAATTAAAGCATTCAGTCTTTTTGGGTACACACCTGACATGAATTAAAGTGACTCTGATTAACCCCAAAGAAACTTTAGCTGCTCTCATTGGATTTTCCTGACAATTACTCAGTTCCTTTCTACAGCAAAAGCCGTGGATTACAGAGAGCTGACAAACCGTCGGAGGTATTGTTATTGTTTAAAGGTATCAGTCTGCAGAAGGGTACAAAAAATTTCTACCACATTACATATACCATGGAACACAGTGTAGACAGTCATCAAGAAGAGGAGAAAATATGGAACCACAGTGATGGTACCGAGAACTGGATGTCCCTCTAAAACCGGTGAAAAGAAAAGATGAAAATTTTCTCAAAAACGTAGGTTTAGGAATAATGTTTGTAGGTAGTGTTAGGATTTAATAAAGTTCAGCTCAATTTTTAATTATATAGTGTAAGTTCACAACAGACATCATCTCAAGGTGCTTTATATTGTAAGATAAAGACCCTACAGTATTTTAGAGAGGTAACCCCAGCAATCAGACAAGGTCAGCAAAATATAGGGTTAGGTTTGAGGTTGGGGGTTGAGGTTATCCAATCATTTAGACCTCAAAGGTCAAGAAAAGTCAATTCAGAGTATTTTCGTATTTGTTTTCTTAGGTATATTTGTTCCTTGTTGCCATACTACACTGCTCAACAAACTAAAGGAACACTTTGAACACACATCAAATCTGAATGGGGGAAAATCATGCTGAATATCTATACTGATATAGACTGGATAACTTGTTAGAAATGAAAGGATACCACATAATTTGATGGAAAAAATTAGCAACCTACAGAGGGCTGAAGGCTAATCCATTTTGCCAAAATTTCATTGCAGCAACTGAAAATAGTAATCAGTAGTTTGTATAGCCCCCACATGCTTGTATGCATGCCTGACAATGCTGGGGCATGCTCCTAATGAGACGACGGATGGTTTCCTGGGGGGATCACCTCCCAGATTTGAACCAGGGCATCACTGAGCTCCTGGACAGTCTGAAGTCTGAAGTGCAACTTGGCTGTGTTGGATGGACCAAAGCATAATGTCCCAGAAGTGTTCTATTGGATTTAAGTCAGACGAGCGTGGGGTTAGTCAATGCTATCAGTTCCTTCATCCTCCAGGAACAGCCTGCATACTCTTGCAACATGAGGCTGGGCATTTCCCCGCACCTGCAGAAACCCAGGACCCACTGCACCAGCGTAGGATCTGACAATGGGTCTGAAGAGTTCATCCTGATACCTAATGGCAGTCAGGGGGCCGTGAAGACATCTGTGTGTCCGTCCATGGATATACCTCACCAGACCATCACTGATCCACTACCAAACCGGTCATACTGAATGATGTTACAGGCAGCATGATGTTCTCCATGGCTTCTCCAGACCATTTCACATCTGTCACGTGCTCAAGGTGAAACTTCTCAAATCAGTGAAAAGCACAGGGTGCCAGTGGCGCACCTATCAATTCTGATATGTCAACCGAGCTCCACAGTGCCAGGCAAAGAGCATGGGGCCCACTAGAGGACATCTGGCTCTCAGGCCACCCTCATGAATTTTGTTTCTGATTGTTTGGTCAGAGACATTCACACCAGTGGCCTCGCCTGGTCATTTTGCAGGTGCTTATCCTGTTCATCCTTGCACAAAAGAGCAGGCACTGTCCAGCTCTCCTAGAGTAACTACCTGTCTCCTGAAATCTCCTCCATGCATTGGAGACTGTGCTATGAGTCACAGCAAACCTTCTGGCAATGACACGTATTGATGTACCATCCTGGAGCAGTTGGACTACCTGTGCAACCTCTGTAGGGTCCAGGCATTGTCTCTTGCTACCAGTAGCGGCACTGACCCTAGCTAAATGCAACACTAGTGAAAAGACAGTCAAAAAAATGAGGAGGGAAGAAATTTCAGTGGCTTCCACCTGTAAAACCAGTGTTGTTTTGGGGGTCATCTCACCCCTCTAGTGCACCTGTGTTTATTTCAGTAACACTAAAGCAGCTGAAACCATTTAACAACCCCCTCTGCTACTTAACTGACCAGATCAGTATCTCAGAAGTTGAAATTGGTTTGATGCTATACTCAGACTTACAGTAAATGTTTCTTTATCTTCTTTGAGCAGTATAGTTCAACAGCCCGACTGAACAACTCATCTGTAGTCTTGAGTTGCCCCCAATATTTTTTCCCTATCTTTCTTGGTGAAATGGGGAATAGGTGCCACAGTTCATTGAAACAATGTGCAAGTAGAAATGTACATACAGTACATAAGGCAAAAACAGATTGTCCAATTCTATCGAGCTGGAAAGTCAGTACTTGACATGACTGCCTTTATTCCTCAACACACCCTGAACTCTTCTAACCAAGCTTTAGTGTCATTTCTTTAAGTAGTCTTCAGCAATAGTTTTTCAGGCCTCTTGGCAGATGTTCCAAAGCTTCTTTTTTGGATGTTGTTTGTCTGTTCTTCTATTTTAAGCAAGTTGTCCGTCAGTTTATTGCATGTGTTAAGTGTCTTTATTATGCCTGAATGATTCATAGATCAATGTGAAGTGGCTTAACAAAGAAACCAAAAATAATAATAATAATAATTCCGCTTAACATGGTTAGGTACAAGGACTCGACTGAAAATGAGTGAAAAAACATCCAATGTGGAAGGAAAAACTTTTATAGATCTTCAGAAAGCCTGGAGAATGATTGACCACAGAAGTATTGACTAGAAAGGCTCTTTAGGAACAAAATATAAAGAATTGAGGGGCAGCACATCATTTTATATAACAAGTCACAAAAAAAAGTTTTGGTCAAGCCAAATATTGAGTCAGTCAATCATTTATGGTATGTGTACATTAAAAGAACAGGGTATATTTATTTTTGGTAAGGTAATTTAGTCTAGTAATTAATATAATGGTATCCTTTTAACGGCAGTAAATGCTTTAATAGTAAAGTAACGTACACACTGTTCAAACTTCTTGAATACATTTTTCCAAATTTAGAACTCCACCTCAAATGCTGTAAATACTGTATACCAGTGTGTCTTTTTCAGCTTGCTTGCACTGTTTGTGACCTTGAAGTGATCAGGCTCCTCTCGTCTTGTAAATGAAGAGATTTAACTTCAGTGAAAAGCTGATATGAGCAGATAGGGAGTTAGTCAGAGAAGAACATGTTAGTTTGTGGGTGACTGTCATTTTTGAAACAATGACATAGCGAGTGTTCCCCGCTGACAGTCACGGCAGTTTTATTGTACACATTTGAATGAAAACATTTCACAGGGAGGATAAAAGGATTTTACAGTTTAGAGCTTTTCAGGCCACAGTGAACCACACCTCGGTTAAACTTTCATGAGATGCTTGCAAAGTCTTAACTGGCTTGGAGATTGAGATTGTTTTCACTTTATTTAACGATCCCATATTTAGTCATCAGGTGTGCACAGCAGTGTAGTGTGCAACTTCAACAACTTCATGCTGTCTGGATTTACAGCCTCTTAAAGTTAATGTATTCCATAGGGTTCTCCCTGTGGTTACTGCATTTCTCAGGGTGTTTGGTTATTCCCACAGGGAATGAATCAGGAGGTGGAGTGGGTCATCTTTTAACTGGAAGTCTGGTGGTTTGATCTCTGGCTGCTCCAGTCCATTGTCTGTGGGCAAGCGCCCAAACTCTGATGGCTGCAAATGTGTGCGTGATAGCTAAATATTGTTAAAAGGCATAGAATAAAGACTTTTATGAATGTGTGTGCGAATTAAGCTTGTAGTAAGCTTGTAGTCCAGTGCTCAGTTAGAGTAAAAAAGAGCTACATAAGCACCAGTCCATTTAACATTTACTCCAAGTGTGAGGAAAGGAAGGTGGTGGAAATAAATTAGGTTAAAATCAAGCCATTCATCTAAAAAAAAAAAGTTCTTTTAAAAATCAGGTAAAAAGCAGCTTAAAGGAAAATGACCAAGGAACAAAAATAAAGAGTTAAAACTGTCATTTTCTTACTTCCGCTGTGGCGACCCACTTGAGGAAAACACAAGTGAGCAGCTGAAAGTACTTAGAATAACCCTTTAACAGGAAAGGAACCATATATATTGCAACTTCCTCAGGATTTCAAAATGCAACGTGTGTCTTATAAAGGATTAAGAAAAATCCATAAAAACCCAGCCCAATCAGGCGCCAAAGTAACAACAAAATAAAAAACAAAACCAAAAACATCAGCCCTAACTGAGAGCTAATTATCCAGCCAGAGTCTACAACTTTTCATGAAGGGTGCATCAGTGTGGGTCTGGCTTAAATGGAGTGGCCCACCATCTTCATATATAAATGGTTCTCTGTCAGACCTATAAGGGAAAAATTCTGGTGCCCGTCACTGGGGCTATACCCGGGTGGACAGAAGCAGAACTGATACTCACTGGGGAAAAGGCCACGGTCTGAAGCTCCCCCTGTAAACGGTGCGCTCTCACGTTTCCATATCTGAACACGCCTTCCTTCCCCTCGCCACTGTCTGTATCACCAACCGCCCCGTTTACCTCAGCCCTGACTCCTCCCGCTGGGCCCAGCCTGGCCTGGCCTGGCCTGGCCTGGCCTGGCCTGGCTGTGTTTTTCTTTTTCTCGTTCAGTATCAAAACAACTTACCCATGCAGAACTACAAAAAGTGATGCAAAAACACACACAAAATGTCATACAGATAATAAAGCTACCTCCACCTGGTGACACAAGGACATAGATGTTATTAACTGGTCGTGGATATGACAGTGCACTTCTATGCATCCATCTGTCACAGTTCACTCTGAAAGGACTCAAAAGACTTCGAATACAGCCACTGAAAGTTCAGTTCGTTTCATGAGAGAAGCTGAATTTACAAGGTCAGGAATGTGCAACAGAGGCGTTATGGCTTTCAATAGTTTACAACAGGCAGGCTGTAGTTGAATTCAATGAGTTCTAGTTTCTTAATCCCAGGTCTCTTGACTGATTTTACAGCAACAGGTTTCAGAATGAGAGTGGGTCAGGCCAGCTCCTTGAGGAGATCCAGGTAGCCACAGGTATGGGAAACTGCAAAAGGCAGCAGACAAGGAAGTACTTGCAGAAATGTCACAGATCAAAGTAGCACAAAGCATGAAGTAGCTTGGCTTGCTACACTTGGTAGATAACCAACACCTCAACAAGTGAGGAATGGAACCATCCTTAAAAACAGCATAGATTGGAAATGAGCCGGAGGTGAGCCGCAGGTGTGCCCTCCAGCCTCCTCCCAGACACGCCCATTGGAGACAGAGGCTACGTTCTCACGTTCTCCGATTATTTTGTGAGGTAGCTCACAGACTCCAATGTGAGCGGTCTACAGTCCTGAAGTGACCCTCATGCACAGAAGAAGACATGACGTCACAAGTAACTATGGATGCTGCACATGTCAGCATGTGAGTAAAACCTCAGTTTCTTTCCACGGACTCGCTCCATCAGCGGTGTCTGTCATGTGTGTTTCGTCCATTGTTTACATTTGATCTCGCCATGTCTCGTCTTCTCCGGTGCAAAATCATGACGTCTGTCTCACTTCAGTGATGTAAAAATTGGATGAAATGCGACATGACCGTTCGGACTGAGGTCACTTTTAAAAAAACATCTGATGTGTATCTGATTTAGGACCACATATGAAAATGGCCTGAATCCGATTTGAAAAATCTGATTTGTGCTGTTCAGATGGTCATAAAAAAATCAGGCATGGGTCACATATGGGCAAAAAAGTTGGATTTGAGCCACTTTTACCTGCAGTGTGTAGCCTGAGAGAGCTTTAAGAGGAGAGAAAAAAGGCAGGCCCACACCTGGAGGAGAGGGGACCACGACATCATTTTCTCACCTGCTTATCCAACTCAGGATGGCAGGAGAGCTGGAGCCTATCCCAGTTGTCACTGGATTAGAGGTCAAAGCACTGTATGAATGTGTGTGAATGGGTAAATAAGGTTTGTAGTGTAAAGGTCCAGCCTATTTCTAAGCTGAGTGCCTCCTGGAATGTTGATCTATCCCAGTGAACCAGTCTCTGCTTAATACAACACTGGATCCTGAATTTCCATAATGGAGCCCAAGAGAGGAGTTCCTTTTACTGTTGTTAAATGTCCAGCAGTATTATAGCCTGTGTTGTGTTCATAACACTCGTCTGCATTTGTATGAAAAACTGAAACCTGTATGTGTATTACAGTTACTTACAATGTGCAAGCAGCTTCAGTGCTTTTATTTGTCCTTTAATTTCTCTTAGTCTTTCAGTATCATTTTTCATTTAGAGTACATTGGAATAAAATTGTACTTGCTACCGCATAGTGATTCTTAGTGCGATAAATTGTACAGCAAAGCAATGCAAAGGAAATAAGACCGGGATGCTTCTACTGTATGGTCAAAACATCCAGCCTTGCATTTCCCTTGTGTTTCTACCTTAGACCAGTTGAGGGTCACAGTAGGTGAGGGAAGCCAATCCAAGCAAAACTGCACAGAATACTGCCGGCATCAGTTTCAACTCATTACTCATACACTCCAAGTTTCCTTGTGCTTTCGCTGATCTTTCTGGTCCCAGGTAAAGCAACAACAGATTTCCACACCTCTGTTGCCTCCTTTTACTGCTCATACACTATTCTTTTGATTTTTTTGATTCCGACATTTAAAAAACAATCAGTTTACATACCTGAACTGTTGCTAAAATGTTTTAGACCTTTACTGCATCTACAATTCAATTTCCAGAGCCAGAATCTTATACATCACCTTCACTCAGTGCTTAGATTTTAAGACATCTTTATCCATTTTTTATGTTTGAATTACACTTCAGATCAACTACAGGGCAACATAATCAAAATTGCTGTTCTTTAGGTACTGATTAGTGTTGGTCACTTTGTTAGTTATACCTTGCTTGTACTGGGTTGGACTCAGTTTTGTCTTCAGAACTGCTTTTAATTCTCTGTGACATAGATTTAACAAAGTTCTGGAAACATTCCTCTGAGATTTTGGCCCATGTTGACATGACAGGATCACACAGATGCTGCAGATTTACTGGCTCTACAGCTTTTGCTCCACCACATCCCAATAGCGCGCTATTAGAATGCCATCTGGTGACTGGGGAGGCCATTTGAGTAGAATGAAGCCAATTTGATTTGCGTGTTATGACAGTTGTGTTATCCTGCTGGTCATAAAGTGATGGACATGGTCAGTAAAAACACTCAGGTAGGCTGTGGAGCTTAAACGACACTCATTTGGTACTAAATGGACCAAAGTGTGCGAAAAAATACACCCATTTACCATTTACGTCACTAGCAGCAGCCTGAACTACTGATACAAGGCAGGCTGGATCCACAATTTCATTATTTTATGCCAAATTCTGACTCTACCATCTGAATTTCACAGCAGAAATCGAGACTCATCAGATCAGGAAACATTTTCCAGTGTTGGCGGGCCCATCCAAATCGTAGTGTGCAGTAACACTCGGTGTGGCCTTCAGATGCATCTGCTTCTTAATTGCATGTTCAGAGACCAGACACTCTGGTTGCATCGAGTGGTTATCTGAGGTGCCGTTGCCTTCCTGTCAGCTTGAACAGTGTCGCCAGTCTCCTTTGACCTAAGACATCAACAAGGCATATTCTCCCAGACAACTGCTGCTCAGTGGACATTTTCTCTTTATCTGATCACTCTATGTAAACCCTGAAGATGGTTTTGCTGGAAAATCCCAGTAGATCAGCAGTATCTCCAACAATCATGCCACATGCCAAGTCTCTTGAATTACCTTCTTCTCCATTCTGATGCTCAGTTTGAATGTCAGCAGGTTGTCTCCAATATGTCCACATATGTCTGGGAGATACATGTAGATATTTACTATATAAATTAAAGTGTTAAACTTACTGTTCTATTTCACTCAGTGCTTTCACTTAAAACATTTCAAGTATACTTAATGTGGTTCTTAGCATAAAGCAATGCTTGCACTTGAACTGACACTTATTTATTAAATTTTACTTCATCCAGCACTTACACTTAATTTGACAGTCCAACTTCAATCAGCATTTACACTTTAATTGATGACACTCAGTCTTGTACTTTTGACACTCAAACTATATTTAGTACTTATACTTGAACTGATTAACTCAATGTTAAGACTTAAACTGAATTTAACTTCAATCAGTGCTTATTTAAAATGGCACTTTTACTTCCGTCACTCCTTACACGTGGTGCACTTATATGATATTCATTGCTTACATTTAAATTGACAGTTTGATTGAATTCATAGACTTGGACTGAAAAATGAACATTACTCAGGGCTATGATTATGTGAAACACTTAGTATACCTCACGATTCAGTAGCTTATAGAACCATCTTTATCGACAATGACTTGAAGTACTGGTTTTCTGTATGACTTTATCAGTCTCTCACATCATTGTGGAGGAATTTTCACCCACTCTTTTTTAAAACATGCTTTAGTTAATTGCAGGTTGTAGGCATTTGTCTGTGCACAGCTTTCTTAAGGTCTTGCCAGCATTTCAATCGGATTGAGGTCTGGACTTTAACTGGGCCATCGCAACACCTTGATTCTTTTCCTTTTCAGCCATTCTGTTGTAGATTTGCAGCTGTGCTTGAGGTAATTGTCTTGTTGCATGACTCAGTTTGAGCCGAGCTTTAGCTATCATACAGATGGCCTCACATTTGACTCTAGAATACTTTGGTATACAGAAGAGTTCAGAGGTGACACAGTGACTGCAAGATGCCCAAATCATCACCCCTCAACCATTGTGCTTGACAGTTAATATGAGGTGCTTGTGCTGGCATGCTGTGTTTGGTTTTTCCAAATTTAAAGATGTGCATTATTGTCAAACATTTAAACTTTAGTCTCATCTGTCTAAAGGACATTGTTCCAGAAGTCGGTTTTTTGCAGTTTCTCTGAGAACAGCACGGTCTGATCTTGGGGTAAATTTGCTTAGGGCATCCACTCCTGGGAAGATTGTGGGATAATGCTAACACACAACTGGACGACCAGACCAGACCAAGGAACTGCCAAAATTTCAGCATTTTTAGAGGTGGTCACACTTGCTAATGATCAGTTAATCAAGTGCATTTGATTAAGTGTGCATTTACTTTTTCACAGAACTGCATAGAGACCTGTGAAGACTTTCTTTTCACAACTGTTCAAGAATGACACAATTCCATTAGTACTCACTCTTCAGTTTCAACCACCACTACAGCAGTTGTATTTTGAGCACTACTTCACTATGAATCACTTAAGAAACAATTATACAGTTAAGATTTTAAAGACTACATTGTACACCCTCTAGCAGGGCTCTTACGAATGTTTATGTATCCTGGCCAAAAGCAATAAACTGTCTCGAGTGTGCTACCCATCTGAAGAACTTAGACTGTGGATCAGTGTCAGAATGGAATATTTTAATATCTTCTGTCCACAGTGAATTTTTTTTCTTTAAATATTTTGGTGTGTTTGCAGTTTAGCTATTGAAATCCTCTTGATTACTGTTTCTTCCATGCTGTTGACAATATTTGATTAAAATTTCTGTCCAGTAAAAAGTAGTAAACATTTTTAATGCTATGGGAACTGGATGTAATTACAGTTGTATATAATGATGTATACAATTGTTAAATGAGTAAAAAACCCTTTATTACCTACCTCCCCATAATTACACTGTGAGACACCTGTGCTGTTCCTGTGATGATTTTTCTACTGTCTTATAAGTGCAGCATAATGCCATTTTGTCATGTCATGTTATGGATATGGTAACCCCACAACCAAATTTTAAGAGTTTTGTGGCTTTCTGTCATGGTTTTGGTGTGAGAGAGACCGAGCAGGACGTAGGGCGTAGAAGTTTTCAAAAGGTCCACAAAAATGTCCATAAGTCCAGGCTTAGCGAGGCCAAAAACAGTCTGTAGGCCACCGTTCGGGCGGCCGACGTGGAGGCCGGCAGAGAGACCGCCGCTCGGGCGGCCGACGTGGAGGCCGGCAGAGAGACCGCCGCTCGGGCGGCCGACGTGGAGGCCGGCAGAGAGACCGCCGCTCGGGCGGCCGAGTGGAGGCCGGCAGAGAGACCGCCGCTCGGGCAGCCGACGCCAAAGTCCAGGAGACCTCCTCACCGGTGGCCGGAGAAACAGTTCAGAAGGCCGGCCGGAGGACCACCAATCTGGAGGCCGGGGGGCCTGGTGGCAGGGGTCCCCTTACGGGTCTCGGATGGAATGGAAGGCGGAGGAGCAGACTAGACCGGGGAGCCCCTCCCAGGACCAGAGGGTAAAACAAAACCAAATAAGAGGGAAAGGAAGAAAAGACTGAGAGACAACCAAAGGTAGGGGACCCTGACGGGGAAACGCAGACAG
>VUQH01082047.1:0-22975 GCA_015106775.1 Etroplus canarensis | reverse complement strand
CCTCTGCTGTCACACCAACCCTCTGCATGTCCCCCTTCACTACATCAATGAACCTTCTCTGTGGTCTTCCTCTTTTCCTCCTGCCTGGCAGCTCCACCTTCAGCATTTTTTGTCCAATATATCCACTATCTCTCCACTGCACATGTCCAGACCATCTCAACCTTACCTCTCTTGCTTTGTCGCCAAACTGCTCAACCTGAGTTGTTCCTCTGATGTACTCATTTCTAATCCTGCCCATCCTGGTCACTCCCAGTGAAAATCTCCACATCTTCAGTTCTACCACCTCCAGCTCTGCCTCCTGTCTTTTTGTCAGTGCCACCGTCTCAAGCCATACATCATAGCAGGTCTCACTACCATCTTGTTAACCTTCCCTTTCACACTTGCTGCTATCCTTCTGTCACAAAGCACCCTTGACATTTATCTCCACCCACTCCACCCTGCCTGCACTGTTTTCTTCATCTCTCTTGTGCTCTGTCCATTGTTTTAGGTAAATTCATTTACCTTCACTACCACTGCTCCTTGAATCTTCAATGTTCCATCTACCTCACTCTCATTCACTCACATGTATTCTGTTTTGCTCCTACTGACTTTCATTCCTCTTCTCTCCAGTGCATACCTCCACTTCACCATGCTCTCTTCCACCCACTCCCTACTCTCACTACAGATCACAATGTTTTCTGCAACCATCATGGTCCTGCCCGACCGCATCTGTCAACCTGTCCATCTCCACTGCAAATAAGAAGAGGTTTATAGCTGATCTCTTATGTAATCCCACCTCCACCTTGAATCCATCTATCAGCCCACTATAATACATGTAACACACTAATTTACAGAAATATAGCTGCCTAATCTGAAACTTGTATGTGAATATTCAGATTGTGTCCTGCACACTTAGTCCTACAGAGCCAGAATCTTAGAGTTTTCCCATTCTTCAAACTTGAAGTGAACCATAAATGGTTTTTACAGTACAATAATTGGGAAAGAGCAGAAATACAGGTCAAAAAGAAAACTACTAAGACTGTTGATTTTTGTAATCACAGCCATGATAGTTATCTAGATGCATTTCTGGTTACAAATTTGTAAAAATATTCAAAGTACAAATGGCTCCTTTAAACACAATGTCTGGGATTAGAAAGAAGCGTGAAAGACATTTAAAAAATCCCCTATAATATACATACCTGAAATACAGTCACCCCGGTCACAGTCACACTTCCTCGCTCGCCCATCATCTCACAAAGTCTTTTCTTCCCCTCTTACATCCTCCTCCTTTTCACTCTATCTCTGCTCTGGGTTCTCTCCATCACCCTCTCCTGCAGCCCTCTTATCACCTAGAAAGCACACACACTTGAAAATACTGGCATACATACAGTCTTTGTGTCCTGGCACACAAGAATATGCTCAGTCATAGACACGGCCAAAGAAGCACAGCCACCCATATAGCCACACACATTCACACACATCATAATTTTCCGCACTCCTCCTCCTTGTTGTTTTTGCTCTTTTTTGCTCTGGGTGAGTTGGCACCATACTGTAACTATCTATTGAACCCACTGTTGCAAGCTATGTGGTTACAAACCTGCACTGACAAATTCATGCAATATAATTCTTGCAAATTTTGCAAATAAAAAAGATTCCCTGTGACACACCTAAGGAGGAAACATCAAAGCTCAGAAGGAGCTTTTTCTTTCACTTTCCAATGAAAGTGAGTCATCCTTTACTCAGTATTTGCTTCGTTCGTGCAATGTAAAGACACAATATCCTCTGCGGAACCTGCTACTTAGATGGCCCGTGGTATCACTTTTTGAACAAAAATAGCATAAGCTATTTCGGTAATTACCACAAAACGGATGTGTTTGCTTTATGAATTATTACTCCAGCCCTTCAGAAGCAGAGGAGGAATTGTGATATTGGTTTACAGCCATAAAAAGAGCAAAAATAGACTAAAAAGAGTGTACTCTGGACTTGGATAATATACCAGGAGACTGGAATGACAACTCCAAAATAATAACAAAGCACTAATACCACCAGATGTGATCAGAAACATTGTTTGCTGACAAAGTTAACCATACCCTCCAAAAAAGCGAGATGATCTCAGTGTGATGCCCATTTCTCTCTGCTGCCACCAACTGACTGAGTCATTTATTTGGCTAAAACTAACCACCTTGTGTAAGATCCAAAAATGCTTTTATTTTTGCAACAGTGATTTTTGGAAAGTTTGTAACGCTGTTTTGTTTTAAATAAATGAAAACAGTTTTGTATTTTCCTCAGTTTTTAGATGTGTAGCTCTCTCTGTTGACAAGAGACTGACATAAATGGCACAACTTTGCAGTGCTGACAGGCAGAAGGAGAGAATCACCAAATGCCTGAATGATCCGCTCATCTCCTAAAGCGGTATGTGACTTGATTCTTTCTGAAACTGTATTGGCAAAAGAGCAGAAATCATTTCAAAGTGCCCTTTGCGGACGGCAGCCAAAAGAAGGCTAGACCTGGTCAATGAGAATGTCAATCAATACATAGGCATTTTATAATTTGCAGTCATTGTATTAAACTTAGTTAATTTTGCACAAGGTCTCCCTTTTCAACCACCTCTTATTCTTTTGTCTTTTCTGCCTTTCTCTTTTCTCACCTGCCTCTTTTCTTTCACCACCATAGTGCTCTTTTTGTGAATGTACTGTTGATTGTTCAGCAGTCTTTTAAGTCTCCCTGTGAGATCTATTTCTGAATCTTAAGCACTCCAGGGGTAGTCAGTAACAGAGATTTTTTTTAGGTTCCATAACAAGAAAAGAAATCATTTAGCAAAAGGCCTTTCAGGCATCAATAGTACTAAGGTCTAATAATCACAGCTGATTCAGAGTTCAGTCAGTGATGGTATATGTAACAGCTCTCCTGGGCTATATGACATTACAGGCCACTTGACATAAAGAGGATGATTGCAATTTTGGCTTTGACTCTTTCACAGTGAATATCCTGTCTGTTACCTGACCGACAAGGAACATTTTTTTTATGAATCTGGGGCATGTCGGTGTATCACGGCTATCTCAGAAGTGACTACACCCATTCCTCCCTTCCTCCCACCAGTATCCAAGGCATTCATTTGCAGGTGAGATGAAGCATGGAGGTCAATAGGGCCAGTGTGGCATTCAGAACACTGACTGACTCAAAATTGCTCCTCTTCTCTGTTGATCTTCAGGAGCGATTTGACAAACTGACTCTTCTGCAAAATTATAATTATGGTTGTCAGTAATGACACTTCAAACTATCCTAATTATTGTGAACAATGGACAGTCTTGAAGTGGTGTAATTAAGCCTTTCTACATACATATGTTGGATAATAATTTGATCTCATCTTCCCCAACTGTTCTAGATGACTCTAGCATCAATATGATTCATCATGCTGCTAAAATCTATTGGATTTTCATAGTGACAGGGAAAATATACACACACTGTGTGTATATTGTGTGTGTGTGTGTGTGTGTGTGCGCGCGCGTAAGGCTAGAAGAGGAGCCATGGCAGGAACATAAGCCTACCAAAACAGCTATTCAAGATGTTTCATTCAGAAGCCTGCCTATGGTTTATTACAAGGTCATTTGCTCTCTGGATTTAAACCCATATAATTTATGGTATGGCTGCCTGGTCTTCTTTTTTCTTTAGTTCAAAGCCTGAATCAGGCAGCAAAATGCTCAGGGGCATGGGCTAATATGATAAACAGGGAACAGTGGCTACAGGCTTGGGGGTTGGGCCTTCTGCTCTTTACAGTTTGCCCTCACCATGTGAAAAGTGAACAATGGACAAGTGAGGGATGCTCAGTCTGCAGAGCAAAGGGGAGGAAGAGGAGTGTGAGGAAGGGAGGTTTTTTTCCCATCAACTCTCACTGGGATAAAGGAGGAGGAGGAAGTAGAGGAGGCTGGTATTGCAGAGATCACCAGTCATGGAGGATTATAAATGCTAAATATACAAAAATGGTATTTTCCTCTCTTTCAAATGAGTTCCTCTGGGTTCCTTTTAAAACCATTATTTTTAGAAGAGAGAGGGGCTTTATAAAATATGCAAGAATCATCTACTGATCTGTATAGCATGCTAATATATTCAGATGTATCTGGTTTCTTTGCTAAATTCTGTGTTTGTTGTGAGGTTGAAATATCAGCTTATTGTTTAGCATTTTAAAAATCACTGCTAAGCATCCCTCTCCTTTAAATTAAAAGCCAAAAATATCCACTGGAATATTTTATTGTCATGCCAGCAATCAGTTAAGCAGGGTAGGGGTCATATTTTGGAAATAGCAGATATCACATTTTGGAATTAATCGCTGCAATTCAATCTCAATAACCCATTCAATAAATGGTATTTAAACATTTTATGAGCATTGCAAGATGGATTTAAGCCTACTAGTCAGAAATAGACAGCTAAATGTATCAGACTCAGAGAGTGTCTGGAGAGGTGGGTTTCAACATTATACATGAACACAATATAAAAAACTTCAGAGGGAGGAAGTATTCAAAGCTTTCTTTTTTTTTTTTTTTACCTTAAACACAATATAAGAATACTGCTGTTAAGAACTAAGAGAACTTCCTCACTAGAACATAACTAATACCACATGAAATTTTTAATACTCAGGTATAAATGTATCTTACAGCTGTTAGAATGAAAGCTAGTGTTGCCAAATTCATATGTGGGTGTATTTCACTGTCTTAGATCCGATCCTATAAAAAGGGTCACAAGATCAATCTGACCAGTCTTGAAAGATCAATAAGAGTGGATGGAAAGAAAAAAAAGAAATAAACAGTGGCACATGCATTTTCATCAATATACTTATGGTTTTGGGAAATATTGAAAAAATACAGCAAGCTATATGTCTCTTTGAGGGAAATACTTACTGATGCTTTTTAAAAGGTTACAAAAAAATCTAAAATGTCTTTCTTCTTCTTCTTCCTCTTCTTCTTCTTCTTCTTCCTCTACTCCTAATTCCTTCATCTCCCTTGCTATCCCACTTTTTCTTTTGAATACTGTCCTGTACATCCTCATTCCACCACTAAGTCCTCTTGTCTTTTTTCCCCTGTCAAGAGGAAACACCAAATACCTTCTTCGCTGTTTCCCTCACCACCTCTGCTGCACTTTCCCAGTCATCTGGTAACTCTTTACTACCACCCAGAGTGTGTCTCAACTCCTTGAACTCTGCAAAACATTCTTACTTCTTCAACAAAGTCATCCTACACACCACCATCTGATGCTGCCCAGCTACATTCTCCCTCGACACCATCTTGCAGTCTCCTACCTCCTTCAGGTTGCACCTCCTGTATAAGATACAGTCCACCTGTGTGCACCTTCCTCCACTCTTATAAGTCACTCTATGTTCCTCTCTTTTCTTGCAATAAGTGTTCACCACAGCGATTTCCATCCTTTTTGTGAAATTCACTACCATCTGTCCTGCCACATTCCTCTCCTTAACACCATACCTCTATTCCTTTCACTTAAGTGCCCATTGAAGTCTGCTCCAATCACAACTCTCTCTTCTCTGGGATTACGCTCTACCACTTTATCCAACTTACTCCAGAATCCCTTTTTCTCTTCTAAATGACATCCAACTTGTGGGGCATATGCACTAACAACATTCAGCATCACACCTTCAATTTTCAGCCCCAAAGTCATAATTCTGTCTGACACTCTTCACCTCCAGAACACTCTTCACATACTTTTCCTTCAAGATTACCATACTCCATTTCTCTTCCTATCTACACCATGGTAGAGCAGTTTGAATGAACCTTCAATGTTCCTGGCCTTGCTTCCCTTCCACCTTGTGTCTTGCACACACAATGTATCTACCTTCCTTCTCTCCATTATATCAACCAGCTCTCTCCCTTTACCAGTCATGGTCCCTACATTTAAAGTCCCTACTCTCACCTCTACCCTCCTACCTTTCCTTTTCTCTCTCTGCCTTCTAACACACTATCTCCCTCTCCCCCTCCTTTGTCTTCGGCCAACAGTAGCATAGTTTCCACCTTGTTGGCTAACGGCATCTGAGGTGGTTGTTGTTAACCCAGACCGCGACAGATCTGGTATGGAAGTCATATTATAAATCCGCATATTTGCTTTGGCAACGACTTTTTTGCCAGATGCCCTTCCTAATTCAACCCTCCCCTTTACCTGGGCTTGGGACCAGCACTAGGAGTACACTTGCTAGTGACTGGGTATTTAACACAAACAAACAAACAAACAAATAATTTACTACTACTACTAATAATAATAATAACCTTTGTGCTAATCAAGCCTTTTATTTAGCCTTTAATTTTTAACATTTGCCCGACGTTTAGTCAGCACTATTCTCTACCTATACAGTAAATAGAGCATATATGGCCCAGTACTGACCATAATCATTTTGTAGCAAAGTAGGGAAGGAGCGATCACAGGATTGGGGCTTTTTTGGGTGGGAGGGGGTGGGGTCAGCTGTTGTGATTGGTGGTGGCATAATTGGCAGAGCAAGAGGTTGAGAGAGGACATCAGGTTGGCAACCTGTGGCCATCGTTCTGATGTTATCCATGCGAATGCGTTCATGAACCTAATCCCACGAGGCACACACACACATACAGAGTCACACACGTGCATGAGCACACACATAAGCACTGACACAAAAAGAAAACTTTCAGCCATGCACATCAAAAGCTGGAGCAATGCAAAGCTGGCATTTGGACAATATTTGTGAACAAACTGGCAGATGTCAAAAGGCTTTGACGGTAGGGTTTTAGAGGGAAAAAAGCACTAATACGGATGTGCTGTAGTTACTGTGTGTGTTTTTGAGTGCTGCGAGTCCTGGGCTGCCAAAATCTGTAGTGCCAAGCCTGCATGATCGTGACAAGATATAAATCTGTTTTCCTTAATGGAAACAAACCAACAAATGTTAGAGGTTGCAAGAAATGGAAAAAAGAGGATCCTGAAAGCTAACTGATGGCACAATTCTTGTGATATAGGAACTCTACTTTAGATCCACTTTTACTCTGCATAGACCTTAGATGTTCAATGTGTTCAAGTTTTAACCATATGACCAGCTAAAATCCATCCTAACTCCTATAACTCTCTTTAATTTATGTACAGCTCAAGCTATGCTTTCTCACTATTTCAACACCACTTACAATTTACAATTTGAATTGGGCTATCTGGCAAAAAAGTGAAAAACTCAAGACAGATTCATTTACAGTGCTTTAACCCTGATGCTCACAGGGTAATGGTAGGATTAATTACTGTTGAGTTTGACCCAAGGAGAACTAGAGCAGATTATCCCAGATGCTGCAGAGGAAGGCATTAGTGCTGTCTCGTCCCTCCATGGAAGCAGAATGACAGCCACCTCAACTACTAGGATGTCACTAACCTCACTGATTTGGGGCATTACACAAAGATACACAGAGGTAGCATATATAAGAGGGCTCATGTGGCAACAGCACCCATGCCGCGTTTGCACCACACTTGTGTGTGCATTTTTGTCACTGTTAGATGCTGGGCAGGCGACTGTAAGCCAGCTCCTCTCCTCTCAGCAGGCAGGCATCAGAGGAGGATAATAATGTATAATTACAATAGACAATCTAAAACAAAGCCCTTCACTTTCAATGAGTTCCTCTTGAAGAAGGGAAGGTTACCTCAAGGGGGAATTCTAATGAAGCAGATGGCTGAGAGCTCACAGCGGCCGATGCAGACTGTCCTCCTTTTTACAGTCTGCCAACATTTTCAGGATTCTAAGGAGCTTCACCTGTCTCTTGACCAGTCTTTGTGTGCATCTGAGCAAAAGTGCGTGTGTATAAGGCTTTTGCTTATTGACACATCTCACTACATGGAAGGAAAAAAAATAACAGCTATTTCTAAGGGATTTTGTGAAGTACAATTGAGAGCATGCTGCATGTAATACAAAAAAATAGGGAAAAAACACTCCAAGGAGGTGTTCCTTATAGTTTATTCTATACCGTATTTCATCCAGTATGTGTGCTTATGAACAGTTCAGTCCTTTCACCGCCACACAAACTACAAGCCACGGCTACTGTGTGTGTGCTTGTTGTGTGGACTGGCGCAATGTCCTGTAGGTACCTATCACACCATACATATACAGTTCCCTTATTGCTTTTTTCTCATAGTTCCCATGTTAAATGCAGAAAAAATAGATATCCGTTGATCAATAGCAAAGCGATCAAAATACTGTCCTCCTCAAAATGTTGTTAGTCCTCAGAAGAAGTGTTGAACTGGTCACTGCCTTCCTGAAACTAAAAGGTTGAGCCTTCAGGTAGAAAGTCTTTATCTGTAGCATCATGTAATGAAAATGTCCCACTCCTGCGCTGTACCAAAGTATAGAGATTATACAATGCAAAATTCCTTAAAAATCATGGGCATGTTATGAACTCTGTACAAACACACAGTTTAGTGAACATTGCTTTTCATAATCTGGTATGGTGTTGACATTACTTATTAAGCAGTCTAAAATAAATACAGAAATATAAATCGGTCCTATGGAAATCGCTGTATAAGTAACTTGTCAACGTCATGATGCCAACATTAGATTAAATGGAATTATAGCATTTCCACAAATGAAAGACAGCTTTAAGAGGCAGATTTAAAAAAAAAAATCTAAACCCTCGTCTCTCCAAATAGACTGTAAATGTACCCTTTCTGCTTTCCCCACACTAATCTAGGGAAGAGCAGCCTCACCTTTGGCTTCAGCAAAGAATTTGCTGCTGAGCTGCAGCTAATGAAGAAACATATGCAACACATATTTTTTCCAAATCTAAGCTTCTAATTTGTATATTTGTTGTATAACACAGCCAAGTCAAATTTTATATATGAACAACTTTTAAAACTGTATGAACATGTGGTTGTATACTGACAGCTACAAGAAGGTCTCCTGCAAGGTAGCTGTACCTTGACAGTAAACCCATAAAGTGATCTTTTGGGTAATCTTTAGGTGTGATCTTCTATACACCCTGCTATTCTGTGGTATTTCCAAAATGGGTCACATGCAGGTTACACTGTCTAACAGCACACTCTGAGGTGAAAAAAATATTTTAAAAAAACCAACATATTGCCCTGTTATTTCAACTCACTGGAGAAGCAGCAAACAAGGTTGGTTTTATTAGATGCTACAATAAACACCTTTTCACCATACATAGCCATCTTCATATCATATCCAGTCACTCTGCTACACTGTCATGCACCTGATTCTGGTCGTTGTGTGTAAAATATGAGCATTTATGGAAAGGTACAAGGAATATGCAGTCATAAATGAATAATGAGGGTCTCAGAAAAAAGAAAAAGAAAAAAAGACATTAATTCCTCTCACACTGAGAAATTGCAGGTTCGATTTCGCTGCTGCTACATCTAATCTTCAATCACAGCAAATGATTTCATCAGTGTGCATCGCTGGTTCACCAACCCAAATTCATGGACGAGTAGGGCGGCACAAAGGGACAGGGTGGCTAAGATTAACCAGCGGAATTGGAAATGCACCAAACAGAGGCAGAGAATGCTGCTTAACAGAAGCCACTATGAATTGTAAATGGTACAGAGGTGCCATGTGGAACTCCACCAAAGCTCCGTGACTGGGGGTGAGGGAGGTGCAAGTTACAAATCTGCTGGTTGCGTCACAGCACATTTAGATAGCCAGGGACAACAGTTTTGCCAGTTTGCTCTAAAGATTAATACTTTTGACAGACAATATTAGGCATTAAACATATATTTCCTATATTTTATGTGCTATTGTGTTTACATGCCCAGGGACTGCAGAGGGAAATTACAGTAGGTAGTGGCTAAATTTGGTAGTATTCATCTTTTCTCCTATGAGATTGATTTTTGTACATTATGCATGCTACATTATACGACAGACAAACTTTTTTTTTTCTTTCTTTCTTTAATTTTTTTAATGAAACCTTCAATATCAAAACCTGGTAGCCCTGACCTAGATTTGTTTAAGTTATTCAGGATGAAAACAGGCAAGTCAAGTGCTTTTGTAGTGTTTCCTCTGTACACCTTTCTGAAAAAAATAGCTTTAAGAGTTTGGACAGAATTCTGGCAGTTGTTGTGATCCTTTAGGTGCCCCTTCATTGGTGTTTTCTCTATTGCTCTTGAATAGCTGTTTTCTTCCCACGTTTAGATGGGTGACACAGGGAGACACAATGAAAGTAGTTCTCTGCATGCGTGAGTGAGTCACCGTTGTTTTTCTTTATTCGCCTCAAACAGCACAAAGTTTCAAAGCCTCCTCATCTAATTCCCAGCTGATTCGTCTGAAAAACACTGTCTCTATACTACACTATGCTACATATGCAGCTGTAGCAAATAGTCTAGGATGGTGGAAATAGCAAATCCCCTTGAAGAATAAACATTGCTGTCAGGTGAATATCTTGTTACTTCAACTTCAGCTATTTTTATGTCTTTACTCTGAGTGGATTACATAGTCTTCAGTGAATTGAAAGTGAATTTCATGACCCTAAGCATTATGAACCTCCTTCTCATTTACATTACATCAATAAAAGCTGCATGATCATCAGTCAGTAACTGGTTTTCTTTTACTAGCAGGTTTCTAAGATGAAAAGAATACTAAATTGAAGCCAGCTGATACTCTGCACAAGCCACTTATCCATGATAATAGACCAGGCTAAGTTAAAATCAGCTCACCGATCCCTGTAAAATGTCTACCAGCCTAAGGTATAAACTTTTCATCCTGTCCCACTCTTTTCCAACAGAATCTCAGCCATCAGCTTTGCCATGTACCAAGGGACACATGGTCACACACCTACCTATGCATAGCTGCTAGCAACATATCAGTGCTCAGAATTTTCTCTCGTTTTCTCCCAATCAATAATTGCTGAAAAACATCCACTAGCACTCAGGAACAATCATAAGGTAGGGGGCAATATGCCACAAGTAACCCATCAACATGAGTACCACATGGGGTGCCTGTCAGGCTGCCTGTCTTCCCTGTGGCTGAGTGTCCAACTATATCATTCCCTCAGTACATCAATGCCTCCTCCCATCTACCCCTTTGTCTCATAGACTGGCTTCAAACTGTCCTCCAACTCCATGCCTTTATAAGGTCATGTTGTGAAGAAAAAGAGAGATTTTTTTTTCGTGATGTGGGAGGCACAGCGGCCTGTCTCATTTTGTGAAGGAAGCAGGTACAGAACAACTGAGGCTCTAAATGTCTACACTGTGTGCAGATAATCAATATTTCTGATGTGAAACATTTCCATATCTTTATTATTGTCATTTCTGTTGCAGAGTTTGGTTCCTTTTATGACCTATGTAACTATATACAACCATTTCCACTGATGGGAAGTTGTTTATGATTGATTATTCTTGTAATAATAATAATAATAATAATAACAGACGTGGAAACAAAAGCTGCTTTAATATTGCAAGTAGATTATTAGCTGTCATTGAATTTTGTCTTCTCTTTCCCATACGCTGTGTTGTCCTTGTCTTTCTAAGCTCTCCTTTTCCTCTTCTCTTTTCCCTCATACCCCAACTGGTTAAGGCAGATGGCTACCCCTCCCTGAACCTTGTTCTGCTAGAGGTCTCTTCCTGTTAAATGGGAGTTTTTCTTTTCCACTGTCACCAAGCACTTGCTCACAAGGGATCATCTGGTTGTTGGGGTTGTCGCTCTAATATTGCAGAGTCTTTACCATACAGTATAGAGCACCTTGAAGTGAGTTTTGTTGTGGATTGACAATATATAAATACAAATGAATAAAATTTAACTGAACTGTCCAGAATAATTGGCTGGTTATAAAATTGCTGATTTGTTTACTAATTGTTGACTTACTTTTTAAAACAAAATTAAATGTTGTAAATAAAAAAGAAAAATATTACAAACTTTTTTTATTTTAAAAAGATGAGAGCATGATCTTTTGGATGTGTGCATGTCTGTAAGTATGCATTTCTGGAACTGCATCTTGTCATGTGTATTGCCATACCTTATTATAGTGACGTAACTGTAATCAGGGGAGGGTATGGAGTCGTGTACCTCTGCGTGTATCTGTCCTGGATAGTTTGTGAGGGTCAAGGGATTACAGACATGTCTTGTTAAATTAGGCTACAGTGGCTGACTGCTGTGACTTAGTTATGGACTCAGCTGTCTGAGTGGAACCTGGGTCTGTCTTCATGATGAGCTACTGACAAACATGAAGAAACACATCACTGCTCTGCTCCTTGGGGAGTTTAGTGATACCTTCCTCTGCTGTGATGTCAAAATTAAACGAAGCAAACATTCGATCCTCTTTGCAACATTGCCTGTTTATAATGCTGATAAACTGAAATAAATGTGAAAAAATTATTTTCTTTTAACCATTTCCATTTCATGCAAACAAACAAAAAAAGCAAACTAGTCATTTGAAAAAGTGCAAAGTGCAAAGTGGGAGAACGTTACCTGACTGACCTTGGGCAAGACACCCAGAACCACAAATTGCTCCTGATGCATTCATCAGAGTGTGAATGTGTGCGTGAAAATTAAATGTACTTAAAGGCATAAAATAAAGCGCTATATGAATGTATGGGTGAATGAGGCTTGTAGTAAAAAGCACTTTGAGTGCTCCATCAGAATAGAAAAGAACCAACTCCATATTAATCCCTCTTGATTTAGAATGGGATGCCATGAGAGCTCCTGTAGGAATAACATGCTGATGGCCCAATATGTTTTTCCATACAGTATAGTATACATTATCTGTCAAATCTATAAAACTGGAATCAGGCATTCAAGATTGGATGCAATAATTACAATGTTCTTCGGAAGTGACAGGTTGGAACTTCCTTTTATAAACCTGTGATATCTAGGGTCTGGTGTTCAATTTAATATCTATAGTTGTGCTGTTATCATGGCAATGTTGAAAAATCTCTCTAAGTCATTTTTTTAAACTTGTGAGAGTTAAAAACATTTCAACATTTGAATTAAATAACTCCATTGGAGTTAGAAAAATTACTAGGAAAATTACTTATAAGTGACTTTATTTTAAATGACTGCCAAATTGTCTAAGAATGGCTGCCCAGCAAATTCAACCCAAGAGCAGACAACTTGCTGCAAAAAAATCTCCAAAACTCTGAAATGTCATCAGTTAATTTACAGTAATCTTTGTTAACTGTTGGTGTCAAATCACATGTGACTTTGCCATCAGTAAAAAGCATTATAACATGTATGCAAAGACCAAGCATTTTTGAAAAATGTGTTCTGGACAGGATAAATCAAATATTTCTTTTTTTTGGCCACAACAACTGTAGACACATTTAGCACACATCAAAGTCAACTGTATATAAGTAAAAACCTCACATCAATATATATATTAACTTGAAAGGTATAGCATCCCCAAATTGTGTTTAGTGGAGTTTTGCTGCCTGACTGAGTGTTCTGCAGTTACTTATTCCATTCAGAATAATATTGAGGAGTGTCTGAAGATAATAAGATGCAATGTTCAGCTGAACCAGAAGTGGACCTTTCAAAAGGATAATTATTATAAGGCTAATAGCACATCCACCAAGGAATGGCTGAAATAAAGAAATGGTGGAGAAATGGAATGGCTTAGTCAGAGCCTGAATTGAGTCCTGTTCAAAAGGTTGTGTGGGTGAATATGAAATGGACAGTGCATGGAACGAAACCTCCAAAATCTTACAAGTTATGGAATTTTGTGTTTAAAATGAATTTGTGTGTTTAAAAATTTTACCAAGTCGATGTCAGAGACTGCTGGAAAATGTATAACACGTATACAAGAAGTTGTTCGGCTAAAGCTAGCAATATGGGAAATGTACTTAACTTTTTCCACAAAAGTCAGCAATGTATCAAATAGGATAAAAAATTTGCTTTTCTCTGGGATATACTTTTCTTCTACATGACTACATTATCTCAGTATGTATTGTAGGCTATACTGATGTGTAATTTTTTCTCAGGTCGAGAGTGACAGTGTAGTTGCACAGCTTTCAGCTTTAATTCAAGGGGTTTGACAAAAGGATTGCATTAATTGTTAAGGAATTAAAGCAATTTTTATACATGGCCTCCATTTTCAGAGGCTCAAAAGTAATTGGACAACAGGCTAATAAGCACTTTCATGGCCAGGTGGGGTCCCGTTCCTTATTTCATGAAAAAATAAGCAGATAAAAGATCTAGATTTGATTCAAAGTGTTTAGTAGAACTCTCAATATGAGGTTCAAAGTGATATTGATGCAAGTGAAGTGAGCCATCATTAGGCTGAAAAACCAAGCTATACCTATCAGAGAGTTAGCAAAAACATTATGAGTGGCCAAAACAACATTTTGGTACATTCTTAAAAAGAGTTCACTGGCCAACTCAGCAACACCAAAAGGCCTGGAAGCAAGGTTACTGTAGTTAACTAAATCTAAACTAAAATTACATGAGAAAAATAATTTTAGTTAACTGAAATTAAAAAAAACTAGACTATTGGGAAAAATTAAAAGGAACTAAAACAATATTGTGGGCATAGGAAACTAACTAAAATAAAATTAAAATATACAGGAAACGTTCTTAGTTCTACTCTTTGTCAGCTGGATTAAATTTGGTCAGACAGCCTGTCTGATGAGGCATTGGTGCATCTGTTTATTGAGACTCAGAGTGTCTACATGATTGTGACTCATCTGCCTTCATAAAGTGTTGGGTTTATGCTGTAATTTCTGATCTAAACATCTTAAATCTTCCCCTGAAAAATACTATCCATATTATAATAATTAAGAAAACTAAAACTAAAACTAAACATTTTCAAACAATAAAAACCCACTCTGGAAACTTACTGAAACTGATCTGATTTCCAAACAAAAACTCAAAATAAAAAAAAACAAAACATACTCATTACAAAATAAAAAACTATAATAACTCTGCCTGGAAGATCATGGTAAACAACTAAAGTGGATGATTGCACAATTCTTTCTTTGGTTAAGAAAAACCCCTTCGCAACATTTAGCCAAGTCAAGAGCACTCTTGAAGAGGTAGGTGTGTCAGTGTCAATTGCCTACAATCAAGAGATTCCTTCATGAATGCATAAATAAATACAGAGGGTTTACAACAATGTACAAACCACTGGTTACACTCAGTAAGAGGAAGGCCAGGTTAGATTTTGTTAGAACATATCTTAAACAGCCTGCTCAGTTCTGGAGAAAAAACAACAAAAAACAAATCAAAGAAATAAAAAAACAAACTAACAAACTAATAAAAAACAGATACATATGCATGGCTGCCAATGAAACTGGGTCATTAGCAGGCATGTGCAGATGGGGGAGGCTAAGGGGGTTGGAGCACCTGCCCCTTTTACCCCTTGACCCCCAAAGTGCCCTTCTGTGGAGCAGGCCTTCCCGTGACCCTTCAAAAAAATGTTTATTATTATTATCAATTATCATAATGAATAACCCGCTACCTGCCAGTCCATAATATTATGTCACTACATGACCCTTTACCTTGGATTTTGTCGTGACATGCCAAGCTGCCAAGCACGCAGCAGAGAGCTGAGACCAGAGACCCCACTTTAAGCACCTGCCCTTTTAGAGGTCTCTGCATGGCTCTGGTCATTAGTGTTTATTGATGGTGTGATTTTTGATATAGGAGCATCAGCATGAATTCTGATTTGTACAGGGCTCATATTCAGACAAATGCTATAAAATTAACTGGACAATGTTTCACAGTGCAAACTGACAAGGACCTAAAGCATCCTAGCAAACATGGTTGAAACCCAGACGTCATCTCTCAGGTCAAAACTGATCATGGTATAACCGCAAAAACTGAACCATGAAAAGACAGATGTGGATGTTATTTCTGCATAAAATTAGGTCAGGTCAGATCATCTCATACAAAGTAAGAAAAAGAGATCTGACTCCTGCAATGAAGGAATTAAATGCATTATTTGTTTTTTAAACGACAACAACAGCAATATGGTTAGTGCATGGTTGTGAATAGATGTTCACGCAATATTTTCTCCATGTATGCACAATACTTTTACTGTAGTCTATTTTATAATGAATAAATAAATAAACAATACTTTGAAGCAATCTGGCATGAGCCTAATTGATAAAGGGAAACAAACACAAACTTTCTCATGATCAAAAGTCTAACAACATCAAGGCAATGTTCAGCAACTACCTTCATCCAATGTGAAACATCCGTAACATCAGTGCAACTTCTATTTTGGAATGATTTTTCAACCATGACCAGATGCTGACAAAAAACACCAGGTAATGGTTATTATACATCGAAATTTTTGCTGGTATACTGTAAAAACAACTCAAGACAAAGAAACAGGATGTTCTTCGAAGGCCAAATCAGTTCACTTGATCTCATGAGTCTCATGCTTTTCAGTTACTGAAGACAAAACTGAAGGCAGAGACATCCACAAGCAAACGGCAGCTGAAAGTGGCTGCAGTATAGGCCTGGCAGTGCATTCCATGAAGGAAACACAAGATTCCTTGACGTTCATGGAATCTAGAATTCCGGCAGTCCCTGACCCCACAGGATTTTCATTCAGTTATCAAAAACAATCCTGATATTTAAAATTATGATAGTTTGTCCACTTATTTTTGAACCTCTGAATGAGGAACAATGTATAAAAATGGCTGTAATTTCTAAACAGTCAGTGCAATACTTGTTAACTGTTAAACCCCTTGAATTAAAGCTGAAATTCTGCACTCCAATCACATCATGATTGTTTGATTTAAAATCCACCATGAGAGTGTACAGAGGCAAAATTACATAATAATTAATAATAATAATAAAGTGTCACTTTCAAAATACTTATGGACCTAACTGAATGCAGAAGAGTGGCTTGTTTTACAGAAACTTACTTAGTAGCACATCCAGATATCCAGATTTCCTCACTGACAATTTAGTTTATTCTGTGACTTGATAAAGGACACTATGGCAGAAGAAATGGTGATGAAAATGTCTGTCAAAGATATTGAATCAATGACCTTTTCAGTGATAGAACAGTCTCTTAACCTCCTGAGGCAATGCACCTTCAGATCTACAATAGTAAGAATACTTAAATGAAGCAACAAAAAATGTACACAGGGTGCGATTTGTGGAAAAAAAACACAAAAACAGAGGAGGGATTTTTTTCTCCATAAAAGTAAGTCAGGAACCATAGTGATCCTATATACTCTGACGCTTGTTGGTTTATTACTGCTTTCAATGTAAAGTTTATAGAATAATTACAAACTTTAATTATACAAGTTTGGAATTTAAACATATAACCACAGAGTTTACAAGAATAGTGTATTTTTTTAATCAACTGAATATTCGAAATACTCCTAGTCTGGCCCCAACCTGGAGAAGAATGGTCAGCCTAAGGGAGGAGAGCCCTCTGGCAGAGGAAGGAGAACTGGGTACCTGGAGGTGCTTGGGCGAAACTGCTGCACCGGGCTTTGGGTAAGGTTTTCATGCTGATGGTTGCCCACCTGCCTCCAAGAGCCAAAAGAACCCCAGTGACCATCCGGCAGCCCTCAGAAGAGGCCATGGGGAGCAAAATTGCATTGGGGTAGTGGCAGGGGAGGACCTTGGAAGATCTGCGCACAGGCCATGGTGAATGGACTGTGTGGAAGCTCCCTCGACAAACTGGCAACCTCTCCAGAATGTACCCCACTGTTTGCACGGTGACAGCTTGGATAGGCTCCAGCTGGCTATGGAGTCAGAAAATGACTCAGCTCTGTAATGTGCTTTATGCCTTCATGAAAGCAGGTTCTATTTTGTGAAAGATGCAGTGAATGGTGGTCAGTTTATCTTTTCACACATGCATGTAGCTACTTTCAAAGACAGCAATCTGTGCACATAACTTGTCTTCAAAGACGCCCTTCATAGCAAAGCTTTGTTACTACAGAATGTCGCAGACAGCATCCCTAGTGCTTGACTGCAATTTAACAAGTTTAAGCAAGAAGCTGCAGAACTCACCTTTGTAGAAGATTATGACGTAGTTCATCAGTATGTGCGTATGTGCGGGAATATTTCAAAGATTTTTCTGTGAGGCTCCTGTAAAATCTGCTGCTCTGAATGGATTTAATTATTTTTTTATTTAGCTTGCGATAGTTTCTGTGCCGAAACAATGGTATTATGTGGGATAAAGAAAAGCTGGAACGGTCCAGGATCTGTATCATCCCCACATACTGCTGTGTCATTTGTACTGTACTGGTTCAAAAAAAGAGTTCTAAAATCAGTGGGGGAACAAATTTTTATCTCTACCAGGGATAAAATATAATATAGCAGAGACAGGGACATGTAAATCAGAGAGGGAGAATTCCCCAACTTTTCCTTGGCAAATCGCACCCTGAATGTAGACATTCAATTACTGAAACTCAGCAGTAACCTTCAAAGAATATACATGGCTTTGTTACTATATCAGTTAAAGCAGAAAAAGTAATGCACGAATTAAATATTATTGTATATTTTAGTTTCTAGCATTTTTTCAGACACTTCAGAATTTCTACTGAATGTACTGCTTTTTCCTTAATAAGTGGAAGTCTAAATTGTTGGCTATTATGCATTTGGCTAATTTGACTTTGAATTCTACACAATGCATCACAGCAGCTGTGGTTAGTGGAAGTCCTAGTTTTTGTAAAAAGGCAAATGTTCTTTTGATAAGTCTAGGAAAAAATCTTGCTTTTCATTTGACTGATTCATGCATATTCTCACTAACACTCACACCTTAACAGTTGTCCACGGTCAGGAAGAAAAATAACACATGCGTTCTACACACATTAGCAACATGAGCTTGGAAGACAAAGTGGGCTTGTTTGGACATGATTGAGGACTGTGCAGACAGCCAGTCGCTCACATATTATTATGTCTCAATATTTAGATGGAAGGCAGTCTTCCCTAAAGAACCCTCTCCCCCTGCTTCAAAAACAGTATTAATATGATAAAGTGGTATAAAATAAGGATTGATGGGTCAAGAAGAGGTGAAGTATTATCCCACTGTAAAAGTCTTTTTGGTTTCCTAAGATCTCTTCTCCATCCCTCATGGTTTTGAAAAGATTATACAGAGAATAAATAAGTACAATCTAATAGATACATTTAAGGATCAACAATATGTGATCTTAAATGAGATAATACAAGAGTCAGCCTGTCTCAAAGCACGTTTTTTGAGCTAAAAATTTTGATAATTTTTTTAAACACACAAAAAAAACATTTATACATGCAGGTGTTAGTGCATAGGTTCCTGCAGAATAAGAATATTATTGTGTAGTCCATTGAATCACCTTCCCAAATATCACCACATGAATTTGGCATAGTTATTGAAATAAGGAAACATGACTATCCTGTAAATGGAGATCATTTTCACACCCTCCTATTCTCGTGATTAACTTATCAGTTAAATATAACTCTATCTATATACAGTAATCATGAATTAAAAAAAGGAAAAAGCATAAAACACATAAAGTGTATTGTAGAGCTCTGAGTTACCCCATAAAGTGTCTTTTAAATCACAGTAAACGTAAAATCTAGGTAAAATTAGAGGTGAAACACAGTGAACTCTGAATACAGGAAAGAATGCCACAAATCAAGATAGTTTTTATATGGTTTAGTTCAGAGGAGCACAGGAGGGTGTGATCAATCCTCACAAATTTGAAGGGAGTTTAGAGCGGACAGATTGAGGTTCTAGATCTGATGAGCAGGCAGCAGAGCTCCTCCGTAAAGACAAGGCGGGGGAAGTCCCAGGGGAATGAGTCTGATGGGAGTGCCCCGGAGACATCTGCACTGGAGGAGTCATGTGCCCTGGCACTGAGCTACAAGGTTTGGGTACAAGAGTAGGTGAAGAAAATGGAGAAGGGTAATACCCAGTTTCTACAGAGGAGCAAGGAATTTGGTGGCCTAAGGCTTGGGCCACCTCCTGGGGCAGAGATGGATGAGAGCTAGATAAAAGCTTTAGGTCCTCAGAGAAACGTCCCAGAGGAGACTCTCTCCCTGTTGTGTGTGGTTGGCTGGGAAGCTGTGAAGGAAGGGAAGTTTGAGGCATGAGCAAAGAACTGTGGGATCCTGTGACACTGGAAGGGTCACTGTAGTGGAAAGTCCTGCCTGCCACTGGGCTTTGAATAGTGGGACTGGGTGCCACTGGAGTAAGGCAGGGAGAAGCATTTGCTGAACCATACTGGGCCAGAGAAGCAAGCGCAGACCTCTCCAGTGACACCTGGTGAGGTAAGGAGCCAAACTGGAGGCCTGCCAAGCTAAAATGGCTGAGGGAAGATGGGGAGCCCTCAGCAGGCTGCTGACTGTGCTGTCCTCTGCTAGAGGATGGAGAACCTTGTTGGGTGGACTGGAAGAGGTTTAATCCACTGCTAGTCCTACCTCCTCCAGCAAACTGCTGCAGAGGGGCCACCTGAGGAGGCTTGGGAGGTGGCTGGTTTTGGAGAAGCTGAGCAGTCAGAGAATTATTAGATATAGGACTCTGACAACGGGAGGAACTAATAAGTCCAGCTGTAATTCCACCCGGAACTCCTCCAACAGGGCAAGCTGTAGACCCTGCTATATGGCTTCCAACCGCACCACCTCCTGGTCTGCCTATATGTCCTCCAATCACTCCTCCCCCTGTTCCACCTGAACCTCCTCCTATATGGCTAGTTGTCGATCCACCAGAAGTCCTCCTCAATGATCCTCCAGGATTCCCTGTTGTTGAATCACCAGAAAATCCTCCAAATGACCCCCCTGAGGCTGCACCATAAACCAATCCTGATGATCCATCAGGAGCCCTCCCCAGTGATCCTCCAGTGGTTGTCACTATCAGTGATTCTCCAGAAGAGCCTCCCACTGATCCTCCAGAAGCTCTTGCCATTGATCCCCTGGAAGTTCCCGCCAGTGATCTCCTAGCTGTATCTGGTATTGATGTGATGGCTACCACTGATCCACCTGATGCCCCACCTGCTAACCTGCCACAAACAGCACCCACTGATCCTTCAGATACTCCTCCCAAAGTTTCCCCTGATATCCCCCCTACTGATCCACCAATAGCTCCTCCCAACCCAAAGTGCCTGCCAGGAGTCACCTCTGACACCCCAGTTGTAAAGTCCTCTCCAGCCCAAGCAGTATCCCCTCCAGTGGCTCCGTCCACAGAACCTCCGACTGCTCCACCTGAAGACCACCCTGTAGTACCACCACAAGCTCCAACTGCACTTCCACTTAATCCTGAACCTGTGCTTCCACCTATAGATCCTTGATGAAAGAGGTTTGAGAGAGGAGGTGTACCAGAGCGTAAGGATTGTTGATTCTGTGGTTGAGGGTGTAGCTGGGCTGTACTAGAAGAGGGTGAACCAAATTGACCGAAAGGGAAGATGGAGACTCCTCCTCCACTGGACCCAGCCCCACAAGGTCCATGCTTGCCTCCACTACCTGAGGCATGCTGGCTCAAACCAGTTGCCCCTGAACCTGATGTAATTTGCTGGGCCCGGAAAGAGGTCAGCAATGGCATGTCCATCCCAGTGTGTAGCTTTGAAGGTGTGCTAGAAGGAGAGTCGCCAGCAGAGCCAGGCGATGTGGCTGAAGGAACAAATGTGTGGAACTTCTTAAGTCGGCCAGGAGGGTCCTTTAGGGAACCAAGAACAGAAACCGGAGGTCTAAAGAGAGTTGGTGGGAGGTGGGGATGGTGTGTCAGGGCAATGGCTACTGAGGTGGTGGCAGCTGCTGCCTGGAGAGGTGCCTGGATGAGTGGAGCCCAGATTACAGGGGTAGGTGAGGGAGGTGTCTGGGGTGGGGCATTCTGCATGAGATGGGCACAATGAGCCATGTCCCTGTCATGCTGCACAATCTGCTGGATGATCTCATTCTCCTGGTAGTTGAGTACGCCAGAGCTGAGGTCATGTTGCACCTTGTGCTGCAGGATGGAGTTTTTCTTCCCTGTAAAAGCACAAGTTCAGACAAACACAAAAAACAGACAAGAAGAGTGAAACGTAAGAGAAGGAAGATTATTCCAGCAACCCTTTCTATAAGAAAAAGTTAACATAGGAGCAGGCATTAATGAAGGGGATAAAGAAAAAATCTTTACTTGCGAAACAAAAGTGGGAAAAGGGTGAAGAAAAGATCTAAGAAGGAGTCAGGGGATGGAACAGAAAGGGGAAAGACAAAGCACAAAAAATAAGAATAACACAATGAAAGATAGGGGTCTATAACTACCCAAAGACAGAAGCCCACAATGCATTACAGAATAGGTGTACATTAGATTAAAAAAACACCTGTGCAGAATGTATTATCATTACTCAATAATCCTACAACATCTATGAGATAGGAAATTAATACCAAAATCTGAGAATCAATTTAAGAGAAAAACTTTGTACCATTTTCATTTGATGAGTGCTTGCTCTGTCACTTTTAACTCTTAGAACACATGCACTCCAGGTGAAGTGTGACAAGGTTAAAAAGATAAGTGTAGAGACACAATGGCAAACATACTAACTGCTGAATTACCCACTTAGCAAAATGTGTGCAACCCAGATGCTAAAGTCCATTAGTCATTCTTGAATGGCTGCACTAGCAGTGACAGGGTTAATTCACGAGCTCCATTTTCAATTTGGTGCTAACAATAGGCTGTGAAATCTGATGATATTGTAAATGCTATAAGCCCCAGATCAATCTGTCCATGTTCTGTTATGACTGGTGGCAGATTAATTGAGTTTTTTCTGTGAGGTATTGTATCCATATCCAGTCTGACCTGGCACCACCTGACTTATCACCTGCTCAGCTCAAATCAGATTGTGCAAAGTCCATCAAGACAGTAATTAATTTGCAGATCTCTGCTGTGTCAGTTTCTTTACTAGTGTCGAGAGGATTGAGAGTCCTGGGCCCTCTGCTTGAAGAAAACATCATGAAGTCATGCTTATAATGAGACACAGAAGACTGAAATGATTCTGCTACTGCAAAATATAACCATTATGCATTATATGTGCATTTGATATGTGTTTGAAGTGTTACTCAATCATAATTGAAGTTAAATGAATAAAGTATCAATTTGGATTAATACAGCTAAAGTTTGAAATGAATTATGACCTT
>VUQH01082046.1:0-11537 GCA_015106775.1 Etroplus canarensis | reverse complement strand
GCCCCTGCCCTCTTGTCTTGGCCAGACAGAAGGTATAGGACATGACCCCAGCAAAGAAGATCACCAAAATAAGTACTATGCCAGCCAGCCAGGTTAGAGAGAGAGCTACTATAGAGGGAAATTATAACTTTAAATTGGTTTAGTATATATGATTGTTTTACTGCTGTTGCTTGGCCATTGCTAAATTGCTTAATAAATTTATATTCCTGAATCTAAAGTATTGAATCTGACTATTCACTAAATCTTCTCAGCACTGTAAATGCTAAGTTCTAAGTGTGCAAGTTACATTTAAAGGTTCTGAAAGGTTAGTCTAGTTGTGAGTCCACCTACATAAAACAGCCCCTTAGGGTGAATTATCCTCACAGTTAAAATCTATTCCTAGCTAATTTACCAAGTGCAAACGATTCATACAAGGGAGCTGCTATAACTAACACGCTCGATCTCCCACCTGACTGATATGGCTACCAGGTAGGGTGGGTGGTTGGAGGAAGCAGGGTAGACGTTGGAATTAACAGCAGTTAGAGAAGCTAGGCGAATCCCTTATTCCCAGCTTAAATGTACTCCAGGAAATCTGGCTGAGTAATACTCATCAGACCAGGAGAATGGACCCTTTAAACGGAGAGCTGGAGAAGCACTAGTCCTGTATTGGGCCTGTGCTTTAAACCCGGAAACCTGACAATTGATGCTCTCCTTTGATCTCATGTTATAAATCCAGAGCATCGCTCTCCTTTACAGCTGTGCAGTTCATGTTCATTTGTTAAGTTGAATCACAATTAATGTTCAAATATATCTACTGTAATTTTTTTAAATCACTGTATGATGTTTCCAAAGGCGATGAGTGATTTCATTAAATGATCATGATCTCAGTATTGACCAAAATGATGACAATTCTGATTTTTGAAATCATGGAGCAGTCCTACTCTCAGCAGACTGAATAACTCAGCGTTCACTTTACTTTTCCTCATGTTTCATTTCCTTATGATGATTATATGAAGAGTGTGTCTCATTTTTTCATGTGTTTTCACAGTTAGTTCAGGAATAAAGGAGTCAGATCTCCTGAACGTCATGACTCACATTTTCGTCTTTTCCTCTTTTGAGCTGACAGAGGTGAAGGCTTCATTCATGAAGCAGGTGCTCACACCTTCTCAAGTGTCCAGTTAAAGAATCAAATCTTCTCTAGAAATCTTGAAGCCCTCAGCTGGTAAACATCACTTCCTGGTGTCTTCTTTTATTCAGTCAGTGTGGTCTCCAATCCTTTTTATGATGACTGTAGTTTTTGTTGTTTGGATATTCTCAGACAGAGGGGGAGTCTCTTTTTCCAATTCATTTCCTTTTCCCTTCCTAAACTTGATTCACTAAGTCATTTAGCTTCTCCATTTATGCTTTCTGTGACTCTTTCGGTCCTTGTTTTTCCGAAGAGGTAAAGGCATGCAAATTAGACACTAGACACTATGTAACACTGACCTATAAATCATTCAAACATAAAAAGGCTCCTAATATAAGGGATGAACCTGTGTTGTGTCGACACATAACAGACAATTTAACAAAGAACCAGTTTTAAATTGGGTCTTTGGGCCCTTTGTTACTAGCAGGTTTTCACAAAGACACGTCACTTGTTCCCATTTCTTTAGTTAATTCAGTGAAAAATGCCAAAAATTCCACAGTTTGACAGGCAGAAAATAGGATTTTTGCACCAACAAGTTGACAAGCTGAAAACTTGGCATATCTCAGCATGGTGTGCAGTGTGTCCTTAAAATTTTTGAGGAAACTGGAGGACAGAAAAAGAAGTGGCAGGTCTAAAAAAACTATCTACAGGAGATGAACAGTATCTGAAAGTCATGTTCAGCATCCAAAGAAGAGCTTTGGAATGTCTTTTATACATGCTTACATATGTTTCAATAAATTATTGCACCCATTTCCCACTTTCCCAGCAACATATAAAGAAATGAAGGCTGGCTCAAGATTTTTGCACAGTACTGTCCATATTAGGGCTGGGAGGTATGTTCTACAGTCCAGTTGTCCTATCGTCCCCAGTTGATAGCGCAGATAGCCGATAGCATCGCCTTTGGGCAAAGACATGCAACCATCAGGGTAGCGGTCAGCCACCTTCCATAACACATAAGGTGTGGCTCAAATACAAAAAACTCAAGAGCGTGGGCAAGAATCATACACCCCGAGAGTATCTCATTTTCAGCATGAAGAGACTTTTACACGTTGACAGACATTAAATCATTTTTCTTTACCATAATTAACACAATTGGAGCTAAAACAGTAAAAAGTCATATTCGGCATCTCTTGTGTTACCTTAGACCTATAGCTCTACTATATCATCCAGCTTGTTGTTGTAAAAGGAGTCATACGACTCCTTTTACTGTGAAATACTGCAAGAAAAACTACTGAGCTCAGCTTTAGCCAGTTAGCATCAGTGATTCCTACAGAGTGAAACTAAAAATAATGAGAATAATTTAGTACTGCGTAAATTTGAAGAACTAAACTACTAATCTACACTGATTAATGAAGTTAATGATTACATCTGGACTCACCGAGCCTTTCTGCAGTTCCTCACAGCTGGAACCAGTCTCAGTCGTCCCTGTCCTGATGCTTTGTACTTCCGTAGGTCCAGCTCATCCAGAACCTCCTCTGACATCTGCAGCATGTAGGCCAGAGCTGAGCACTGGATATCAGAGAGTTTCTTCTCTGATCTGTTTTCTGACTTCAGGAACGCTTGGATCTCCTTAAATAATGAGAGGTCATTCATCTCCATCAGACAGTGGAAGATGTTGATGCTTCTGTCAGGAGAGATTTCAGAACGAGCCCTCTCCTTCAGGTTGTTAATGACACACTGGATGATTTCTGGACTGTTCTTTGTCTGACCCAGCAGACCTCCTAAGAGTCTCTGGTTGGACTCCAGAGAAAGGCCATGAAGGAAGTGAACAAACAGGTCCAGGTGTCCATTTTTACTTTGGAAGGATTTCTCCATGACTCTGGACAGGAAACCATTCAGAGAGGACTCATTGTATTCTTCTCCTAGAAACTTTTTCAGCACCTCTGTCTTCCTGTCAGTGAAACAGTTGAACATGTAGACTGCAGCCAGAAACTCCTGAATGCTCAGATGAGCAAAGCAGTAGACTGGTCTCTGGAAGATCACGCTCTCCCTTTTGAAGATCTCTGTACAAACTCCTGAGTACACCAAGGCCTCCGTGACATCCAGACCACATTGCTCCAGGTCTTCTTGGTAGAAAATGATGTTTCCTTTCTCCAGATGTTCAAACGCCAGCCTCCCCAGCTTCAGAAGAACTTCCCTGTCAGCTTCCATCAACTCCTGTGAACTCGTCTCATGTCCCTCATGGTACTTGTGCTTCTTCTTCTTCGTCTGAACCAGCAGGAAGTGTGAGTACATGTCAGTCAGGGACTTGGGCATCTCTCCTCTCTGCTCTGTAGTCAGTATGTCCTCCAGAACTGTAGCAGTGATCCAGCAGAATACTGGGATTCTACACATGATGTGGAGGCTCCTGGATGTCTTCATGTGGGAGATGATTCTGCTGGAAAGCTCTTCATCACTGAACCTCCTCCTGAAGTACTCTTCCTTCTGGGTGTCAGTGAAGCCTCGTACTTCTGTCATCCTGTCAACACATGCAGGAGGGATCTGACTGGCTGCTGCAGGTCGGGAAGTTATCCAAACTAGAGCCAACGGAAGCAGATTCCCCTCCATGAGGTTTGTCAGCAGCTCACTGACTGACGACTTCTGTGTAACATCAAACACCAGTTTCCTGTTGGTGAAATCCAGTGAAAGTCTACTTTCATCCAGGCCATCAAAGATGAACAAAAGTTTAGAGACAGCCAGCTTCTCTGCTGTGACCTTCTGGAGTGTTGGATGGAAAACATGGAGTAGCCTCAGAAGACTGTACTGCTCATCTCTGAGCAGGTTCAGCTCCCTGAATGAAAGCAGAATCACCATGCTTATATCTTGGTTTTCCAAGCCCTCTGCCCAATCCAGAGTGAACTTCTGCACTGAGAAAGTTTTTCCAATGCCAGCAACGCCGTTGGTCAGAACCAATCTGATAGGTCTCTGTTGGTCAGGTAAAGCTTTAAAAATGTCGTGGCATCTGATTGGAGTGTCATGGAGGGCATCCATCTTAGAAGCTGTCTCCAGCTTCTTCACTTCATGTTGGGTATGAACCTCTTCACTCTGTCCCTCTGTGATGTAGAGCTCAGTGTAGATCCTGTTGAGGAGGGTTCCACTTCCTGTTTCATTAGTTCCTTCAGTCACATGTTCACATCTCCTCCTCAGACTGATTTTATGTTCATCTAAAACCTCTTGCAGACCAGCATCTGCTGAAACAAAGAAAAACAATAAAAACAAAGAAACTCTTAAATGTGTGAACATCACAACAAGAAATTCAGTTTTCAGAAATGAGTCCATCAGTAGACAGATGTTCAGTCTTACTTGGTACACAGCAGCTTTGACTGGCTGTCTGCAGTCCAGCTTTAGTTCTGGAGTCTCCTGGTGAAGCAGATTGGTCCTTCCTGCAGAGACTTCACAGTAAAAGCCTCCATCAGAGAGACCTGATTCTGTCCTTCAGTTTTACAGTCACTGTGTGCAGCTTACCTTGGGTTAGTTCACTATGAACTGAGCTTCAAAGTGCTCTTAAAACTGTGGTAGAGCAGCAGTCTCACACACAGAGCTTTCAGCTTTCATTTGAAAGTCATCAGGACGTGCACCTTTGATTTTCTTTCCAATATTTGACAGATGTGAACTGAGTAGTTCCAAAAACATCATGAAAAATATTTAAAAATATTAAAAATATGTTTAGTTTTTAAAGTTAATGAAAATGAACCAACCAGTAAGAAGTGGACTACAGTGGACTGAGAACCAGATGAAATTCTAACAGTGTTTATCACGTTGACTGGAGGATGAGAACACTGCAGCTCAAATCCATCCATAAATATTTCAGCAGAGCTGTTTGCTTCATCCTAACTCATCATCATCATCACCAGGTCAGTTCACAGCAGAAACTGTTTCTTACTTTGTGTCTAAGTGTCCAGGTTCATTACTGAAGTTTGGAGGATGTCCTCTGGACTGGTCACTCTTCATAGACACGCTGCTGGATACCGCAGACTGTGACCTCTGACCTCTGCAAACACAGTAATTCTTTATTTATTTCACATTAATTATTGATCAGCTGTCTGATGAAAGCTGAATGCTGGGCAGCAAACTGGATAATCCAGCACCCCGGCCATGATGTTCTGTATAATACAAAGCAGGATGCTGGTGAAAACAAAATGTGATGTAATGTGCTGTAACTGTATGTGGCTGCTTCATAATGCTAACACTGACACAGCAACCAGTCATTAGCCAGTGGAACATCTGGCTTTTTCTCCTTTTTTTGGCTCTGATAATCTGTGTAGAAACTCACTTTGCTCTGAACTCACTGATTTCACTTCAACTAACTGATGTTCAACATTTATCAGCTCCAACTCCAACATGATCTGCTCAGCTCCATCTCCACTATTTCAGCAACACAAAGAAGCTCAGTAAAGCACAGAAGCACCAACGCCAACTAGTGTTTTAGAGACAGAACCACAGAGCCATGCACACATGGAAAACATGTTGGATAAAGTGAGATTTACTTCACTTCATTTTCAGCTGGATTTCATTTGTACAAACAACTCTGTGCAGGAACCTGGGGATCCTTATTTTGTGATTGGTTGGAGTGAGAGTGACTGAAGGTCCTTTAATCTGCTGCAGTTTTAGAGAAAATGGAAAAGTTATTAATGGTTAGTGTTTTATCATTAACTCAAAATGAAGTTTCTATTAAACAAAGAAAAATGTCTATGTAACATATAAACAGTTATTACAAAGAAAATCAGCTCAAAAAGAAAAAAAACAGAATCTGCAAATATTTTTAAAAAAACCTATATGAATGCAAACATTAGGAACAGATTAAATTCTCATTGGGAGAATAAATGCACTAATATGTACTAAATGAGTTAGTGTTTCTCTCACATTGATGGTGCAGGTTGATTACTGAAATTTGCAGGGTCTCCTTTGGACTGGTCACTCCTCAGAGACAAATAGTTGGAGTATCCAGACTCTGACCTCTGACCTCTGCAAATACAAACATATTATTATTTTAGTCACTGATAAATTCTTTGTTGTTTTTTTTTGTTTTTTTACACAAAAACCTTATCAACAAGTACATTTTAGTAGAAATTTTAATACATAAAACCAATCTTTGCAAATATATGATTGACTGAACTCTTGTTATAATTTGGTATAATTAGTTGGCATTTCTCTTACGTTGCTGGTTCCGGATCATTACTGAACTCTGAAGGTTTTCCCATGGACCGCTCACTCCTTTTAACCAAACGGCTGGATCCTGCAGACTCTGCTTCCTCTCCCTCCATCATCATCCTCTGGACTTCAGTCAGTCTGAGGGGTAAACCACAAACACTCAGTGATGTCTGAAGAAGAGATACTGCAGGTCCTTCCCTCCTGCTGTGGTCAGACTGTACAGCCATTACTGTTCTCAGTAGACCTCTCATGTGAGACACCATTCATTATCATTTTCATGATATGAAACATGCACCACACTCCAAAATCTTGTAGAAAGCCTTCAGAGAAGAGTGGAAGCTGTTATAGCTGCAAAGGGGGAACAAACTCCATATTAATGCCTATGGATTGAGAATGGGAGATCATAAACACTCCTGTATGTAGAATGTCTAGGAGGCTCAAACCTTTTGTCCACATAGGGTATGATTTAAAGCATTAAGATTTTAAATTTATTACAGCAGATTAAATACGAAGACCTGTTACCACCTGCTAGTAAAAACCAAACCAGCTTTTGGTGAATAACCCCACAAAGGCTACGGACTTTCTATAAAGGCATTCCTGTGTTTCGAGAGCCAGTCCTCTGTCTGTGTTACCCAGCTAAGATATCTAACTAAGGTCAATGCTTGTGAGCTTCACCTTAGCTAGCTATCCTCCTGGCGGGCTTAAAAACTGAAACAGAGGGATGTTTAAGATTTGAAAAATTGCAATCACTGTCATAGTTGTAAACATGAATAATGAATAGCTAATCGAATGATGACAAATTTCTCTCCATTTTTTTAAGAACACTTGAACAGGCATTAAAACTTCTCCCCAAATTGCAGCTCCAATGTGTGCAGCTGGTTTCTCTAAGGGCAAAGCCGCTGGGCCTTGAGGATTTGTGTGGAACTGTGGGAAGTCATTTCAGTTACCAGATAACCACAACAACACCCAGAAACAGAAGAAAGTGGAAAGAATCAGAATGAAAGATCAGATGACCTTCATGGTGCTGACAATGCAACTGCACAAACAAGTACAGCAAGTACTTCCAACAGCCTTCTGCCGATAAAGATCAACAATGACACGCTAAGAGAATAGAATGAAAAACAAAAAACAGAAGCAGACTTTTACATTTAATCAAATCTCATTCAGTCCTGAAAAGATTCAGTGCTATACTGGACTGCCTGATGCTGCTACCATCCTGTTTTTAAAAGCTCTTTCCATAATTTGAGTTTAAGAATGAACTGTCCAAATAATGCTCCAAGCTGACCAGTTGTTTCTAACCTTAATGAAGCTCAAACTTATTCATGGCCGTGTCATATTTAAGTGGGATATGACCACAGATGCACTGGCAAGACGTATTGTTCACAGGTTTTTTATTACAGGTTTTCCTTCCTGTACTCCTTTGACTTCCGGTCTCCTCTACAAGGACAGGACTTTTCATGTCTTCGGACTGTAGGAGGAAGCTAGAGCGCACGGAGGGAACCCACACAAGCACGGGGAGAACATGCAAACTCCACACAGGAGGGCCTAGGTTAGCCGGGTGTTGGATTTGAACCCAGAGGCAACGGTGCTAGCCACTGCGCCACCGTGCTGCCTCGTGGTCATGTAGACCCTGCAACGCGTTGTAGGTCTGTTAATGGGTTACTCATAATAGGTTTTCTTTTTTAATCAAATCAGTAAAGGATTGCTTTAATTTTTATTTCACACATTTATCTGAAAATACAGTTAAAAAATAAAGTTTAAGTTTCAGATATCCAATAGTTATACAGTCTATACACCAAAGGGTTTGTTAGGAGTTCTAAGAAATAGGAATCTATTGTTTATACTGTTTGTTTGTGCGGATGGATGATGAGCTCAGGGATCACCAATAGCTCATCAATCAAGGTGACTTTTATCTCAGTTAAAGCATTCAAATTTCATCATTATTATGAGATTCATAATAAATCTGCCTTTGAGTTCATGTCAGCATCTCTGCATATAACTCAGGTTTATGATCGGACCTCTGCCTCTTTGAATGAACATGTGTTTTATCACTTTATAGTTACAGTTATTATCATTATCATTCCAGAGTCCATCAGTTTGTTTTTAGCTGTGTGTGTGGACACACAGTTCACAGCAGGAGGACAAAAAGAAGCCTTCGGGTTTAATGTGCTAAACTTTTACAGGGAGAAATATACAGTGCTTCTTACTGTTTTGACTGCTCTATTTGTAAGGTGACCTAGAGGCTCAAGAAAGGTGCCTTTAAATAAAATGTATTATTATTATTAGCGTTATCTACAGGTGGAGCAAAGACAAACATGTTTTTACTACTTTAGGAAGTTTGAGATCAAACATTGAAATCTATTCTTTCAATTATACAGTGTATGAGTCATAAAGAGAAGAAACGTTCACTATCAGACACTTTATATCTCAGAGTGACAGTGAGCTCAGAACACAAGAATGAAAACATCTTGTTCAGGTCTGATCATAGATATATACACAGAGATGCTGATTGGTTGCTGCTGCTGACTGGAACGATGCTAGGGAACTCCTAATAAATGTATGCCTATGGAGGCAGAGTCTATACATGATTAAAATCATCAGAAGTCTGAATTTAAAACAGTTTTGTTTATTCTAAATGTTAGAACTTTATTTGTGATCCAGGAAACTTAGTTTAACTTAAAATGCAGATTTTCAAACCAAATGTTTTTACATGCAAAGGTCACCTCAGAGCTTTAAACACATTTAACTCTCACAGATCATTCAGATCATTTGAAACTGACTTTTAAAATGATGCTTGTTTATTAGTAGCATTAATCTTACTTTGAGGCAATATTTGAGCAACATTTTTTAAGATTTATTCCCCATATTTATTCTCTACAGAAAGAAAACTCTGACTTTAAGGTTAACATAACTCATTAACCCATTAATCTGGCTTTGTAGTTACAGCCCTCATGACTGACAGTGAGTGAATGACACAGACACAGAGCAAAGCACACAAGGCATTGGATCAGTCAAAGGGATACGCTGAACATATGGCAGCTGCACCAAAATAGCAGTAGTCTGCAGTTCCATATGAAGACACTGATCAGCTGCACATGTTTCATGCTGACACACAGAGAGTCAATATGAAACATGTTCACACTCCATCTGTGTGTCAGCACGCACACATACACACACACACACATACACTCTGCAGTGTTTCCTTCTTCAGGTGTAGTCTCAGTCAGACTGGTCTGTCCACATTCATCAGAAAGGTGAGGTTTGGACTGTGACATGCTGAAATGTTCTCACTCACACAGTTAAAGCCATCAGTGGGAATTTGTGTGTTTCAGGGCCAATCAGGGAGCTGTTGACAGGAAAACTATGGAAATGGTTGCAAACTGAGTTATAGTTTTAACGGGCTGGAAGCAGAATAAATTTACAGCTACCTCCATAATGTTTGGGATACAGACACTTTCTCCTTTATTTAGCCCTTTGCTCCACAGGTTCATTTCTGGAATCGCTTCATTAGTGCAGCAAGGAGAGAGTTCAGTTTGCCTCCAAGCTTTGATGAGCTTTGGAGTTTTGGCTCTGAAGGAGTTTCTGTCATTTTCAAACTGGATCACAGCGGCAAATGGAAGAAAACATGTCTTTGTCCTCAATCAGTAACATGTGAAACAGCTCACAGAGTGAACAGCATGTATGTAGGTACAGTCCACAGAGAGAAGACAGGAGAAGAAGAATGTTGTGTCAACACTCACCTTGCCTCATCTTCACGTCTCCTCCTGCTCTCTGACCCCAAATGGAGGCTAAACTCTGTTCCTTCTTGTTGTCCAGTAACTCATTCACAAGCTCAGGTTGGCTCCTCCCCTCTGCATTCAGAGGAAATCAGGTAAATCTCTTAACTAAGGTGACTGAACAACAGCTGCAGCTGGAATCAAATAAACTCCAGAATCCTGGCTAAGACAGGCCCCCTGCTGGGGGGTTGGGGTGGGTTCCAGGCATGTGGGGCTCTGTGGCCTGTGCTCTGCTCATGTTTGGGTTGGCTGGCTTCTGGCTGGGCTGACTGGCTCCAGCTTTGGCTCTCCGGGGCTCTCGCCCCCTGGCTCCTGGGACCCTCTGTCCTCCCTTGGAATGGGGTGCATGGTTGTCTTAGGGACCTGCAGCCCTGGGTCTCTCGTGTTCTGTGAGGGCTTTGGGGTTCTCTGGGTCGCCTCCCACTGGCCTCTTGGGACTGGTTGGTGTGGTTGCAACCTCCCATCCTCATTATTAATTACATTCTGTGACACACACACCAGCTCTCACACTCACTCTCACACACACACACACTAACACAGGCCACTGGTTGTCATTGTACACATTTGTTGCAGTTATCTCTTTTGTATCTCTTCTCAGCTGTTTTTCTTTCAGTACTTGGTCTCCTTTATATTTTCTTTTTCTCTTTTCTTTTCCTCAAGTCTTTCTTTCATTTCTATCCCATCTGTCAGTCAGGGCCAATATCTTCACTTTATTTAACAATAAAATATGACATAAATTATACAAGAAGAGCTTTTTGAGCTCCACATGGCAAAGCAAATCTGTTCAGCACAGGAAGGCATCAAAAGCACCGTGTTGCCTGGAAAGTTGCTGAACAGGATAGGTTTAAAAGAAAAAAGGACTTCCAGAACGCTCAAAGACTCTTCTGAACATCTGGATAAAAAATGATTTGTCTGTTGATCCATAAAAAGATTTGAAAGCTGTTGCCAATAAAGATGGAGTCAGAAATGATATTTCTCCCTGTTTAACCGTAACCATGTGGGTGGACTGAAAAAATGATTGACAAATGTCTGACTTGCTGCTATGTGATTGGCTGATTAGATATTTGTGCCAACAAGCAGTTGAAAAGATGTACCTCTGTGACCGTTCTTGACTGGCCCAGCCAGAGCCCTGACCTAAACCCAATTGAGCATCTCTGGAGAGACCTGAAAATGGCTGTCCACCAACGTTCACCATCCAACCTGACAGAACTGGAGAGGATCTGCAAGGAAGAATGGCAGAGGATCCCCAAATCCAGGTGTGAAAAACTTGTTGCATCATTCCCAAGAAGACTCATGGCTGTACTAGCTCAAAAGGGTGCTTCTACTCAATACTGAGCACAGGGTCTGAATACTTATGACCATGTGATATTTCAGTTTTTCTTTTTTAATACATTTGCAAAAATTTCCACATTTCTGGTTTTTTCTGTCAAGATGGGGTGCTGAGTGTACATTAATGAGAAATAAAA
>VUQH01082045.1:0-26819 GCA_015106775.1 Etroplus canarensis | reverse complement strand
GTTTTTTCAGATTGAGGGATGACGCAAAGGTATACAGTTTGTATGTGTAGTGGGTATATGTATGTATGTGTATATGTTAAGTGTTTGTGAAAAATTTTGAAAAAGACAATAAACATATTGGCAAAAAAAAAAATGAACAATGGAACAAATAAAGAAACTTAAACTATGCCTACTGCAGTAGCATAATAAGTGATCAGTGCACAAAAGTATTGGATCGTTGCTCTGACCATCTGCTAGAGATATCTACTGGATTTAACAGGGGATGAAACACAATATCTAAATTATAAAAATTACAAACCATCATTACATCAAATTATTTTAGCCTCATCCCGTTCACATGCACACCATACAATCATGAATCATTATTGATTCAAGAAAAGTTAAAGGAGCCAAGGTCATGTTTTGATCAGAAGCAACACACACACACACACACACACACACACACAGTGAATGACATTGATCATCTTGTTACTTTGATATATGCCACCTGAAGTCTTGTTAAAGAGACAGTTTTCATATGATTCTATACAGTCCTGTGAAAAACTCCCTGCTTCCATAGGAATTAAAGAAGGTAAGCAGCAACCAGCTGCTGCTAATCAAATTAACTTGATTAACTGATCATCACCCACGGTGACCTGCCCTTTAAAAGTAGACGTTTTGGCAGTTTGCTGGTCTGGAGCACTCAGGTGTGTGTTAACACAATGCCACAATCTTCCCAGAAGTAGACATCCCAGCAATTTCACCCCAAGTTCAGACCATGCAATGTTCAGAGAAATCACAAAAAACCAAGAGCTAAATCTCAGACTCTACAGACCTCAGTTAGCAAGTTAAATGTCAATGTGCAAAACAGTACAATTCGAAAAATACTGAACAAGTATGGCTTTTTTGGAAAGGTTGCCACAACCTTCCAAAGTAGAGACGAATATGAAGCCATCTGTCCGACAGCTAGAGCTTGGCTGAAACTGGGTCATGCAGAAGGACAATGATCCCAAGCACAGCAGTAAATCTCAATTAAATGGCTGAAAAAGAAAAGAATCAAGGTGTTGCAATGACCCAGTCGAAGTCCAGACCTCAATCTGATTGAAATGCTGTGGTGGGACCTTAAGAGGGCTGTGCATAAATAATAGCCCACAACCCTCAATGAACGAGGCAGCATTATAAAAGAGTGGGCTGAATTTCCTCACCAGTGATATGAGAGACTGATAAAGTTACACAAAAAATTATTACTTTTAATTATTGTTGATAATAAAGGTGGTTTCACATGCTATTGAATCCTGGAGTATACTTAGTTTTTCACTGGAACCTGATAACTTTCTTTTTCCATGCAATGGTAGGACCAGCGTACCTCCCATAGCATACTGTTACTATTAGTCTCCCTCAACAGGACAATGCTCCCTGCCTTCCAGCAAAAACTGAAAAAACAGGGTAAATGCCCAAGGCACTGACCTGGCCTCTAAATTCCCTCAATCCCAGTTAGATTGAGTCTCCACGTGAATAGGATGTGCTGGAATGAGTCAGAACTAAGGAGTTCGACCCTGTGACCAATAGGACACACACCTTACACATGCCTTATGCCTTACAGATTCTGTTTTGGGGCCACGTGGGAGGCCTACACAATATTATGCAGGTGATTTTAATGTTGTGGCTGATCAGTATACACTTGTTTAACATTTACAGAAATCTACATTCTCGATCACAACCCTTTACTATTCCCAAATCGTACTGTCACACATTTAACAGAGCACTTTGCATACCTGTGGCAGCTGTAAGTCCCAGTGAAGCCACATTTCGACAAAGATATATTTCACTGGCACAGAACAGTAGGTGCAGCCTGTTTCAATAAGACCCCAACAGACTCAACCTGGCTCATTTGTCACTATTAAGGAAGTGCAAGGAACCTGGTACAGCTGCTGAAACCTGTTAGCAGAAAATTCCTTGTATTTTGACTCACAGTACTATCAGTATTTTGCACAGTGGCTGAAGTATTTATGATGCTTAAAGGAGTTAATGATGCCGTGCAGAGCAGCCCCATAGCACAAGACCACCAGTTTCTCAGTCTGCTTCTTTTTGTTGCAGAACTTTGTAAATGTATTTGTACCCCGAACATTGGACCGGTAGAAAATATTAACTCTCCTAAGTTTTGGACAACAAGGCTGTTTTTAATTTGTTTTTGGTGTGCACTGAAGACATTTGTGTGTGTGAGATCAAAAGATGAATATGAGAAGAGAGATCAGAGCTTCAGCTTTTATTCACTGGTATTTGCATCTCAATATGCTTAACAACATAGCACATAACAAATTTTGTATCATACCAGTTTTTCAAGTGAGTGTGAACAAAATTAAAGTCAAATACTTAATATCTGGTTGCTTATCACTTACTCACAATAACATCATCAAGCCTGCGACCCACAGACTCTGCCAGATTTCTTGTTTCTTAATCGGTTATTCCTTTCCGAGCTTTGATCACAGCATTTATTAGTTGTCTGTTTTGTGGAGCATGTACAGCTGGGTAAAGATTTGGTTATTGACTTAGCCAGTGTGTTTGATCATTGTTTTGCTCCTTAAAAAAGTTCCTCCAAATTAGCTTGGATTCCTCAAACTGGCAGACAATATATTTTCATAGGCTTCTGCATTCATTCTGCAACTATCATCATGCGTTATATCATCAACAGAAATAAGTGAACCTGTTTCAGAAGCAGCCATTTAAGCCCATGCCATGACAACCTCCACCATGCTTCACAGATGAGCTTGTATTTTTAGGATATTGAGCAGATCCCTTCTTTCTCCACACTTTGGCCTTCCTATCACTTTGTTTGCGATTCATCTTTGTCTCATCAGTCCAGAAAACTTCGTAACTGTTGTGGCTCCTCTTTGTACTTTGATACAATTTCTTATCTGGATCTCTAAATTTTACTGCAAGTGGTTTGTATCTTGCATTATGGCTTCTATATTGTTGTTCTCCAAGTATCCTTTGAACAGTGGACTGTGATATTTCCACCCCTGCTCTTTGGAGGTTGTTCATGATGTTACAGAGTGTTGTTTGGGGGTTTTTCTTTACTACTCTCATCATTTGTCTGTCATCAGTTGCCGCTGTTTTCCTAGTGTAACCGGTTCAGTGCTTGTTGCTCAGTAAACTGGTGTTTCCATCGTTTTGAGGATATTCCAAACTGTGGTCCAAGTGTTTTTGAAATGGTTTTCTCTGATAGACAGCTCTCTGGTATTCATGTTGCTTTACCCGTCTTCGCTACAAATAACACCTTCTTAACAATACCTTCCAATAAACACCTAATGCTTGTAATGTTCCAGTATTTATCCTAACTTGAAAGACTGGCTTGTTTGATACAAAGTGTTTTATGTTCATTATCGTTTAAATATCTTGACGTAAATACCAGGAAACAAAAACTGAAACTTTGATCTCCTCATCTCATATCATTTTGAACTCATGCACAAATGCCTTTAGTGCACAGCAAAAACAAATGAATTGGCCTTGCTGTTCCAGTTCTTTTGGAGGGGACTATACATTCTACAGATCTAAAAATGTAAACATTTTGAATTTGTGAAAATATTATCTGACCAAAGTCTCTACTGACCCCAAATCTTTCAAAATCAAAAAGCAACCTGGTTTCCATTTAACCACTTATTTTAACTACTTAATGGTTCCTGAATGCCTTAATCACTACAACTTAAGATATGTTTCTTAGTTGCTCCCTAAGAAAACAAACCTATGACTGACATTTACTGCCTGAACTCAAATCCAACTGCATAGCAATTGACAATTGTCTCAATAACTGACTGGATTCAAAGGTGTGGCACACTTCAAGGAGGAGCAGCCTAAACCATCTAATGGGCAGAACTCAGGTCTCAACTTGTTTCTTGTCTTAATGTCATTATTCAGGCTTGGAAAAGTTATTTCACCGTTTGCTCTGTTTTCTGCTTGGTGAGTAAACCTGCTGAAAAAGTCTAAACTTGTTGTAACACCCTTGGACAGTGTGTTTGTCTGCTGTATGTATGAAGCATTGCCTCAGGGTTACCTCCACAGCTGAATGCGAAAAATCCACCCCTGCATTTTCTCTAAACTTGCACCCAGTGCCCTTTTTTTATGGCAAAACTCAGGTGTGGCTCAGGTGTGCTTTCTCTCCCAGGGGCCATCAGTGAACCTGTTCTGGATCTACAGGGGTTGTCCAGCCAACCTTAGTTACTTTTTTGCTCATGACATGGGCCTCTCTCCTCCTCCTATCCAAGCAACCATGTAATGAAGCCCTAATGAACCTGTCACTCTAACTGTCACATATTCTCACCTGAGTACACAACAATAGACAGGAGAAACATGGTGAGAAGAGACATTAAAGAAACAGGCAGACAGAAATGACAATGTGGGAGAGAAACCGCTTACAGAAATATTATTCATCACAGAATATAAATGATCTTTTACAAATGACTTACTATAAAGAACTATAAGAAACTATCTTAAATAAAGTTAAATAAAAAACTTCCAATGGAAGATGATTTTTCCATTTTATTTTTCTCAGCTGTTTTTCAAAATAAAAAACAAACAAAAAGGAAACAAATAAACAAAAATCAAGCCCAAATAGAGTTTTATGGTAGATTTGATCAAACTTTAACAAACAAGACATAAACTGTGAGCAGTGGTTGACGAAATACTCACCTTTGTATTTTACAAAAGTAGCAATACAACTTGAAATCACAAGAATATCAGCTGTTAAACCTAGTGGAAGTAGCATAAGGAAATGTGTCCTCTGTGTCATTTTGTTGAAAAAGACATTGTTGTTTAGATTAATAACTGATGTATCCCGGTAACTATGAGGAGCAATATTCTTGTTGCAGCTATGATTTTATGACTTTAGACAAAAAAGTTTAGCCTAGTGGGTCTCAATTTGTCCATGTCCCAGCAGTCAGGAGAAGAGAGGTCACAGCCACCATGATGCTACCCACTGGTTGTTGAAGTCTCATTAAGCCTCAAACTGTGCATTTTGCTCATCTTCATCACTGTATTTGGAAACTGAATCTGATGAGTGAGAGATGGATGTGACTGAGAAACCAAGGTACAATGCACCCTCATATGGTGGCAACTTGCCAGTCACAAGATAGGCCTTCCCTAAATCATGACCTGCCATGTTCTCCTTTTTGACTCTAATGGGCACCACTATTTACAAAATGCATATCATGTTCAGGATGAGACAATAAACTCATCAGGAAAGTAGTTTTCCTGAGAGTTCATTTTCATTCTATACAATTATGACCAGGAGAGTTGTCCATCGTTTATTTACAGTCTGCGGCCATAAGGTGATTAATTAGGTTGAAAAACCCTAACACAACACTGTTGTTTCCTCATTAATCTGAAAGCATAAATTAAATGTAGTATATGAAGATACATTAAGTTGCTTGGCTTATATCAACTACAGTTCATCCACAACATGGAGCTGGTGAGCCACTCCCCTTGCAGCAAGAGAAAATGGTGAGAGAAGGACCGAGACAGAAAGAGTGGAACAATGTACGGTCGTCTGGCAAAGTCAGAGATCAACTGATTAAAAGCATGTGCTGACCCCTGATTCCCAAGCTATGACAGAGAAACCGCAGCAGACACACAAACACAAGGGAGAAGCAAGGATATGCACATATGAACAAATACTATAAAATGCACACACTTAGCAACTCACACACACCTTGTTTGAAGCACATTTGGAAATGATACAGGTGATGGTAGGGGACATTCATGGGTGAGGTTTTAAAATCTGGATACTGTATCTCCATAATTGTACAACTGTTCCCAATGATGCAAAATGTATTGTAACCAGGGATGAAATTCAACTAAACGAGTCTCTGTAAAAAGCTCCACATAGAGAGATTCAGACCTCCGTGTTTCTTTACACGCTGATTACACACAGGTTTTCAGAGTGGATCATGTCCTCCTGTTTGGAAGAGTAAATGATAACAAACACACTCTTGAGAATCAAGAGAGGAGTTTAAAAGAGGAAAAGTAATTGTGTTCCCCATGTAAGAGCATCACTGACCCATGACGTGAGAAAGTGCAGTGAGCAAACAGCAAAAAGAACAGCACATTTTAAAACAAAATATACAACCATGCAGACCTTAAAATGAAATAATAATATCTTTACAAACACAAGAACTGGGCAGCAAACTCGGGTCCGAAATGACAGCATGCAGAAATGCTTTTGTTCTCTATGTGGTTGGCTGAGATTCCAAGGCTTTGAAGTTGGCAACTGAAGTGTCCAGGCAAAAGATTAAAAAAAAATCCTGACCTAAATTAAACAAATGCATATATTTTTATTTCCTACATTTATACTTCGTGTGTGTTTTCTGTTTCATTGTGATCTCTCACCATGCTTTTGGTGTGGCCTGGCTTTGAAATATTAAATATTTATCCAATCCTTGGAACAAATCGCTCAGTCTTTTCACACTGGTGTGGTTTTCGAAAACACACATGCTGACTAGTTTACCTTTAACAAAACATTTTTAGGGGAGGTTGAGGGGTGGTATATGGGTGTAAAAATACATCAATCTTTGTATGTCAGCGCTGCCTTGACACAAAGGGGATTTTAAATGGCATGATGCATTGCAGCTGCAAAAGCAAGAGCAGTGTCCAGATAGGACATATTAGTTGGTCTGTACCCAGAAGAAGTGGTCACGTCTGGGGCTGCCATGTTTGTCTGGTTCCCCTTCTTATCTTTTGTTTATCTGGCTTTCAGAACCCACTGCAAGCAGCCACAGAAACCACTATAATTCCCCCTTCACAACCTATTTATGTTAGCTTTGATTAATATACTCTTCATGCAATAAGACACACATTGATTGAGAAGTGGAAAAGGACGACTTGTTTTAATTTGAAAAGGAACTTCACCCATTCCCACTCCACTTGTGACGTTTCAGTCTTGCACCACATGAACACAAGGGGAGGCCAGGGAGTACAGCCTGCATGCTACATCTGCAAACAAGCCCAACCAGCTGTGAAGTGTATACCGGCTAAAACTGTTGAAACCCTCACATCTCTGTTCATTTATTAAAATTTACATGAAAACAGATTAGACATGCATTTGTTGGAGGATCTTATTTATGCACATTTGGACAAAGATAATGCAAGCCTTGTTTTGAGCCCCCCTGGAGGTTAGAAATTTTTATAACTTAATATGATGCCTTTGTTATTTATGATCATTCTTTTCCCATTTTGTCCAGTAGATGCTTAATAAAAACAACCAGAAAGACATCTGTAAAAAGTGATTTTTATTGGCATTGTTAAGCCAAGTGTGAAATCACAACAGCTCGTTTCAACAAAAAAACCCCTCCTGTTCAGAAGCCTTGCTCAATCCCTTATGTAAACTCTACATTCCCACAGTTGCAGTATGATGGCTGGGCTCACCTGTCCCAGCATGAATTGAGCTGAGAACAGCGAACGCCACTAAACGATGTGCCACTTTTATCTGTCTTTGGCGTTGCTATAAATGTGTTACCAATACATTGTGTTACTATGGCTTTGAGAGAGTAGTTACCAGCAGCATACAGTAAAAATAATTGCTGGGTAGAGTTAATACTGTAGGGCGTGCATCTGTGCCTCAACATGCCAGTCTAAAGTGTGAAATTTTCCAACACACTGCTGCATAAGATGATTCTTAGTTCTTGCAGCTGCAGAGTGTAATATTGGGTCTGTAGTGGTCAGTGCAGCTGCACGCTGTTTTTCCGGCCCCCTCATGGCTGCTTCACATTATGGTATTCCCTCATTCCCCATTGTGAAATTTGTTATCTATCATGTGACTGCCTGGATTCCATTAAAGCTCTCACTTCACTCCATCTTTCCTCCTTTCCCTCACTCTCTGACTCTGTCACTGATGGGAGTTGTGATTCAGGATGGCGAAGGATGGTGTTTCTTCCCATGTTTACCGATCTGATGTTTACTGCCCATTCCTTGTTAATGCCCCCTCTACCATACGAACAGATGCATATGTGTATCCATGACTCAACCCCATTCCTTCCCTATGTATGCATGTATGTGTCCGTATCTCTAGCAATACTGAGTCAAAAGCCGATCAGATACATTCAGAAAGTGGCAGGATATAGCCTAATCTTATCTGTTCAGCTCAGTGGAGTCATACAGTAGGTATGTAGTATTGCACATTTATGATAACCCACATGTACACAAATCTATTGGCCTCCATGGACCTGATAACAAGTTGGCGCCACAGCAAAAATGATATCACATGACAAAGTGAATGATTGTAAAAGAAAGAAAGCATCTGTCAGGCATGTGACCAGACAGATAACTCCACCATTCAATCAGACTTCCATCATTCACTCTGACTCTTTATCAGACTCCCACCCCCTGTTGCCCTGTTATCCTCCTTTCGCTGCCCCTGCTCTCCATCTCCGTCCTCCTCCAACGCTTAGCTAGGGGTGACTCCTGGGCCGCAGCTCTATATCCTGAGGCCCTACTTTAACAGTGTTCTTTTGCCAGTGTCAGGGTGATGGAGAGGGGTTATCAGCCCAAACACCTCCTTTTTCTTCCCCTTCTAGAGAGAAAAGGCCTGGGAAAAAGAGTCAGGCTGGAAGGATTGAGCATTTAGTCTGATGGATTTTTTTTTGTTCTGTTTCTCCGGCAAAAGGTTAGACTGAGACAAGGCTGAACACTGATATCAGTCAAATGAATGCCAAGCAAGAGGCTCCTTTATAATAATGCATCATACTTGATGAATATGGCATTAGCAGACTTTAACTGTAGCTTTGAGGTACACTTATACAACTGATGACAACTGCATGTCTCAGACTATCTGTGAAAAATTCTGGCATTGTTAAATTTAAGATGAAGTACTTTATCATCCTAGAGAAAAAGGAAGACAAACAGATGGCGACCTCAGAGAAAACATAAAATAAAACATTGCTAATAGTTAAAAATTACAATATTTCAGTGCTTTTTAACGGCATATATGCGCACAGACACACACAGAGGTCACCCAGCTGTGAAAAGAAGCCAAAATACACTTAACTAATCTGCTTGATCTAGCAATTTATTGACGATGAAAACTTCAAAAGGGTTGAAACTTGAGCTGCATGCATCTACTAAACCATGGCCAATGCAATTTTCACTGGCGGGCAGGGGGGGTTATGGTGGGAAGAACCTGACCAGTGGATGGAGCTTTATTGGCTGCATTTGACTTGGCATAAAACTAATTCACCCTCGATGACAACCCACAGTGAATGGGCAAAAGGCGAGACACATTCTTATTTACCCTCCTCCCTCAACTACCTACTTTATTAGCTGGCCCCTCGGTGACAGAGCTATTCATTCTCTGCCCTGCTCTACCCTCTTTCTCTGACACACACTATGCATATGGCTCTTTCCCTCACACGCACAAACCAAACATGTTATATTACCACCTTGGAATTTATACCTCTTTTAGAGAGAAAAAGCAACTATATGCCTCAGTTTGGGCACGGGGCTTCATCACTCATGTGCACAGACTATCCTTCATGGCAGCCCGCTAGTAAGGCCCCTCATACAGACCAGAATGTACTCAAAGCAGCAACACATGCAGGAAATTAGAGCAGGAAAGTATTGAGATATCCCGCATCATCTGTGCACACATAACCCTAAATTAAAAGGCTTTTTATCAAGCTTTTCTGTGTCTCCATGAACAGAGAGAAAAATGAGGATTCTGGGCACGAGGACAGCAAGACATTTATCTTGGTTAAGTAAATTATTTATCCCTTCTGAACGACTAAATTATCATCAGTTCAAAGCCAAACAGCCCGTCATTTGTTAGCTCTCCACCTCTATTTGCCAGCATTTAGGCATAAAATAACTTCTTGAAAGTCTCAAAAATTAAAATAAAGAGATAGCATGTCTAACAGGAACAACCTGAAGAAATTAATTTTCAGTAACACCTTGTCCAACATAACCAAACCCACTGCAGATCTTACGAGGCTCCAAAGAGCTCCTTATTGTGCAGAGGTACTTGCAGCTCCAGCTGGGCTTTACTTGTAGCCATACCCCCAGCAGCTCTGCAGGCCTATCGGGTTTCCCTGATTGCAGGTCAGCAGAGCTCTCCTGGTTTCACTTAGAGCCCTGTTTCATTATTTCAGATTTATCACTGCCATGTTTGCCAATTGCTATATTTTCCTCCCATATGGTCCTAAGTGTAATTCATAGCATCTAATAATACACAACCCAAGACATTTTAAGGAACTGCAAGCTGGAGTTTTTCCCAGGCTGTAGGGATTAGGGGCTCTAGGGGCCACTGGGTAAAGTGGTGAAGTGTTCCCCAAAGGAGAGAAAAGCCAGCCCCAGTGGAGAAAACATTACTGGTTATGTACTGAGTCACTGCTCGGCCAAAGGGTTTGGGTTTGATTGCCACTCATAACCTGCTTCTATTGTTGGACTGTGTGCGGAAGAACAGAATCCAGAGGATGGCATAAAATAACTTCTTGAAAGTCTTAAAGATTAAAATAAAGCAATAGCACGGCTAGCAGGAACACCCTGAAAAAATTCAATTTCAGTAACACCTTGTCCAACATAACCAAGTGCCACAAAATGATTTTCAAGTCTTTGCAAATAGCTCATGCTACTACTTGGGACTCAGAAAAATATCAACCACTGGAAAGGAAAAAAGAGAAAAAAATTACCACTCAGCACATCCACAGTAGGACTTTGCATCTAATTTCTCAGGAGACTCTTGAGGCCATTTAACTCCTGTTTTCTTGTGCCGGAAGCTCTTTAGTGTGGGTGTGAGGACAGGCAACTTGGAACTGGGATGGAGCAAGGAGAAGAAAGCTGGGATTCATCCTACATTACCATAATAGAATTACGATGGTGAACAAAGCAGGTATTAGTGCACCCATGGTGGCATTTGGAGAACATCCATCTCTCTTTCCTCAGTAGGCCAACCCTTGTTGCTTAAAGAAAGAGAAAATCTACCCTTTGTTCCCCCTTTCATGAAACTTTGCCAGATTGCTGCAAGGGGCTTAATGGACACACATACACAGAGATTAGAACAAAAACACACAAACAACATGCTAGCTGGATATTCTTGTATGTATAATGTGTTCCTGCATGTGCACACATGGCTGGCCAGTGCTTCAGTATTCAGCAGGCAGTTTGACCTGCCCATCAGAAGGGATTACATCTACATAACTCCTACAAACTACTGTCAGCACCCTGCCCCTCCCTCATCCACCCATCCTTTCACTTCTTCTGTCATCTGCCTTTCTCTCTACTCTTGCTCCTCATTGCTTTACACTTTCAGTCCTTCTCCCCTGCCTCTCTTTCTTCTCTCTGTCTGTAAGACTTTTGTCTAGTCTGATGTAATACACTAGCAGAACGCCAGCATTTCTCCCAGCTGCGTTGCATCAAATATCACTCAAAGTCCCATCAAGGAGGCAGAGCTGGAGCATCATTGAACAGTGATCACTAAATATTCATCACAAAACTTAGCCTGGCATACCTTAGGGGAGTTTTCCATACACAGAACATTTTCTGAGCAGAGACTACAGGGCGATTCCCAGAGTAGTGAACATGTAGCAATACTAGTGTCAGATCATTGTGCTGATAGGGGGAGAACATGGTGCCACCATGCACGAACACAGTGAGTTTGCTATGAAATGGACCTGCAACTTCTAGCTGGCTCTGTGCTTCCATGACCCACTGACACAAACCTCATCTGACAAGAAATGTGCTGCAGACACAGTAGAGTGACTTCTTTCAACAAACATTCCGCGGCCTTGTTATCATCCTGTGAAAACTACATCACCATAGAGATGAATTAGAAAGCTGTTCACTGGTGCAGCATTTTTATTAATGAGGACAATGCTGTTGAACAAACTGCCTGCAAAACACGTGATAGTTTGACCAGGTATGTTTTGTCACCGTAATTATTTCTATCTGCAGTACAAGTTGTTGTTATTTCTAGTGGAAACTGGTCTGGAGAATGGTAATTCCCAAAATCCGAAAGTTAGAGCTGGATTGTAGATGGGCCTCGTCAACACTAACAAGACATTTCCCAGACCTCTGCTGCCACCTAGAGGGATCATGGTAAACATATTGGTCCCCTATGTATTTGATATTCCAGTACAGTCAGTATACACTGAAGTGTATGCTAATGCTCAAAGAACACTACTTTGGTACATGAATGAACTGTAGCATCTTCAGGACAGTTTTTAGTTAAACTACAACCCTTAAACCATTTAAAATGTGATGTTGATGATGATGTGGCTGAAATGATATGCTTTAGTAGCTGCTGTTCACTGGGACATTATTATCAGACCTAGTAATCCATTTCTCTTTCCTGAACCTACTACATATTCAAGTCTATACAGACTATAAGTGGTCAACAGTTGTTATCTCAACTGATCAAGGTCAGGAAATGCTTTACAACAAAGCGTATGGCTTTGCACTAAATACTGTAAATAGGACTATTCTGTTGTTGATTACCACCATAATGTAATGGCATGTCTGATGTTTTCCTTTTAAACCACGGGGGAAAAATTAAACCTGAACCTGTTTTTTTTTGGCAGTGTAGCACGTGCTTATCCCCAGGAGTGAAAGACTGCACGGTTCGCAGCAAAACAACCCACCTCTCCAGCAACCCCCACAGTCCCACTCTCAGAGACACAGGGCCCAGTGTGTCTGCTCAGACTACACAGAGAGGAAACACATATACTACGCTTGAGTAGAAATAAAAACACTCAGCTCAGTGAGAGACCCAAACACAGCAATATAGCCCCTCTGCACTCACAGGAAAGAGGCCAGGGCAGTGGGGGGGCACTCTGTACATTCATGCACATATACAGATAAACACACACGGGCACATATTGCACAAGCAACAATACAGGAAATGGGTCAGCTGCGGTACAGGTATCCTTTACATCCTTTCCTGGCTCCCACTGTTGGCTGATGAAAGGGAATACCGTGAGCCCTGAGTCAGGCTGGCCTCGTGTACAGCAGCTTATAAGAGGCCATTTCCTTCATAATCATCCCTGCCTTCTCTTACTCTAATCTCCCAAAGGACAGCAGCAATTAGCCCAGTGAGGGCCTCACTGTAACAGGGGCATCTGTGGCATGTCTGTTACTTCATGACCAACAACTAAAACACATTAAAAGCAGGCACGTACACATTTTGGGGTCAAGGAGAAGCATAGCGTGGATTTCTAGGTTCCCTTGAGACCTATCTGAATGCATACAATGGTCCAGGCTTAACTTTGTCTTCTCTTTAAGAAACATACTGTTTGGTTAATTGTTTTTTTAAAGCCTCTTCTTTCTTGATCTTTCTCCACCTTATTGTTTAGTTGTGAGTAATTCACTCCATGGCCAATGTCTATTTGCCCTTTTCTCATAAAAACACACAGACATGCAATGACAAAGGGCCTGGATGTGGTTTAAGCTTTGTCAACATCAGTTGGGGAAGAGATCTTTCAACTGCGTCTGTCTGGCTTGTTGACATAGCAGTGTGGATTTCCTATTATATGTAGCATTAATATCATCACATTAACCTGCTAGTCCCAGTTTGGAAATTTCCCCCAGCATAATAGTGTCCCAGTGTAATGAAGCCTGCACATCCCACTACCTGAGATAAAGCCTTTTATCTCTCTATCGCACACATAATCCTGACCATTCATATGTGTCTGCAGCAGATGCAAACCACACTGCAGTGATTGGCAGAAGTGGTTACACGCTCCTGACACAATGCACTCATTGATTCCTCTTTCTTTTTGTAAATAGCAGTCTTGACCGCAAAATGCACACATGGAAGCCACAAAAGAGCTATTTCAGAGATAGCAGGAGCTTTTTAAAAGATTATCCTGTCCACAAGTCATTACCCAGACTCGATAAGAGTTTGTCATTGTGTGGTAATGTTCCAGAGTTCCTGTTGTTTCCCCCTGTGGTGCTCCTGCCTCGCCTCTCATCCCCATGTTTTACTTTGTATAACTCATACCTTTCTTAGATGGGAGCAGTGTGGTGTTGTGAAGAGGTGAGGCCATGGTCTGCTGAACACTGTGGCATTCATTCAAATGGAATCAGATAAAGCAGGACGCCTGAATACTTTCAATATAAACATCACCTGGAGCCCCCAAGCAGGGGCCCCCAGCACTGCTCGGCAGCCAACTAGAGTCAGCAAACATCAGGGTGAACAGTGAGGTTGACCAATAGTGGCCACCTAAAGGAGGGAAATCATGTCTAACCAATCTGAGGAGTGGTTGGCTGTAAAACCCAGATGAGATTGGGCCTGTGGGCTCATGCTGTGGCAGGCGATACCCTCAGATGTGGGCGATGAGAGGTGATGTGGGAGGGAGACAGATTGTTTAAGAGAGATAGGTATGACCCTTACATGTACAGCACAGGTTTCCTGTGGAGTGGACTAGAATTAGGAATGTTTCAAGTGTACAGAAAGGTGAGAAAAGTGAGCCACAGTTCCAGTGATGTGAAGAGGACTTTAGGATTCAAGTCAATGAAAAAGAAAGCTTGTATTTTCAGCAGAGGTTAAAAAGATACAAATGAAATCATACTTGGGGAAGATAATTACATTCATTAATGCTCCAGCCACTCAGCCCCAAATTATTCCGCTACCTGGGGTGTGAGCTGCCTGAAGAATGCTCAAAAATGTCTGGGGAGAGCGAGAAAACAATGGAAGAAAGGATAATTACACAGAAAATGAGTAATGAACTCAGTGGTAACTCTCAGCGAGGAGGGGAGAAACAAACCTCAAAACATCTCACACAGATGAAAAGAAGACAGTGGGTTTTCAGTGATTTGTGTGTGCAGGCTTGGACTTGCCCATCCTGGATAAAGCTATCTGTCAGCAACACCATAGGAGAACATGCTCATGGGAACTGGATGACCTGCTGTACGTCACTGTCTATAGCTCAAAGACTGTGCAGTGTTGGTTCTGCCTTTGCTTGCTGCACACACAGGCCCGGTTCAATGGCTACTTATACAGATGATTGAGAGTGCGGAACAGCAAGACCACCGTATATGATTGATTTGGAGCTGGCTGTTAATTCTCATAGTATGTGCGTGAAACAGTGAAGACCAGTGATTTCCATCTGCTAAATGAACACAAGTGCTCCTTGCAGCTCTGGATGCAAACATCCTTAATACCATGTCATCCGAAACTGCTTTGAATTTTATTTTAGGAGGGGGTGCCGGGAGGTGAAAACTAAGCAGCAGATGGAAACAAGTCTTTCAGGAAATTAATGGAGATGGGGTGCAGCAAGGACATGAGTTGGCATGAGTTTCTTTAAGTGAAAGAAGAGCAATGAAGGCTAGAGAAGGAGGAGTAAAGCACATGCAAGGTAGAAACATGCAAGGTCAGTGTGGGTAGCTGGATGGGAGTTAGAGACTAGCAGGGTGGCAGCCTATGCATAAGCAGTGGGACAGAATAGAAAAGCTGCTGTGAGGCCCTGCATACTGATGACCTGGCTGTAACGGCTGGATCGGCTCTCCGGCAGTTATTCATTAAGCCATTAAAGGAACACAACTAAGGCATTTGTGTGGCCTTCTGTTTCAGACTGTTTTTCTCCTCTTTGTGTTCTGGGCTGTGTGCAGGAGAGAGAAGAAACAGAATGCACGTCAATGAATAAATCTGTGGTGAAAAGAGTGAAAACGGTTAGACCTGGGCAGCAAGCTAAAGCCAGCTGTTGGCCCTCCTTGTGAGCAGAAAAGAAGCAATTAATTGCGGAAGTGGCTGAAACAGGAACTAATTAACTTTTAAGACAGTTTGATAAATGAATGAACATTCAAATTCAGTCTACCTGGGTTGAAATCAAACAAGGATAATAAAAAGGAACACTTGATAAAACAGATTTCTATATTGAAGACAGACTTAATTTGCCTTCTGTTGAGGGATAAGAGCGCCCTCTTGTGTGAAAAACAACACACTGAAAACATGAAACTAATATTAATTTTATTGCCATCTATATATACATATATCTTTTCTCCTGCAATATTTATATAGCGTAAAGCATTAGGATCACTGTGTAAGCAATGAACAAAGAACAATGTGGAGACAGCACTAAACTTTGACACCGTTACAATAATTTCCTACAAAATATACTGCTAAAGTCATGTCATCCCATATACATGCCATAACTTTGAACAGTTATTTTTTTGAGTTCATCTTCATATAAAGACGAGCAGCAAGTGTTAATGAAACTAGTGCCTAATCATTAGGAGGCAGTACAGTACATGTTCCTTCCACAATACTGATATGATTAGAAGATGATACACATTTCAGATAAACTACGGCTGCTGGATTGTGTGACTCTGTGGGATCCTACAGTATGTTAGTGGGGGGGGCACGTGAAACTGATATACAGGAACAACATGTAGTCCCCTAAAATAGGTCTGGGTTGCCATAGTGACACAGCCAGGGGTTTACTGTAACACAGAAGAGAAACAGCACTGATGTGTTTATGAAACACAAGAATACACTACAAGGTCCCTTGGATGAAGTTACTGAAATCTGAGCACATTACGAGACAATTAAACACAATCACTGAAGTCTTTGCTCTGTCATACAGACGATTTTTTTCAGCAAGCAGGAGATATTTACAATGTAACGAGGCAGAAGCAAAGCAAAGGAAAGGTGGCGGCCTCTAAACCAGTGTGTCAGGTTTGTGATTGTGAGGAGCAACAGTAGAAGCAGCACAGAATATGTGTAAATGATCCATCGGAGGTCTGAGTTTTGACAGCTCTTCTTGTGATACACACACTAAAGAACAACTTCACTGTTCAAACATCAAAAACATCAAAGTATACACATTGCAAAGTATCCTCTCAATTCTCCATACATATAGAAAAATTAAAAAATCAATTTGGATTATTGGAACGGCTTAGCAAACAACCACCGTGCGTTTGACTGAACATAACTCTGCATACTCTAATTAAATGGTACTTAATCCCTCAGGTGGCAGCAGTCAGACTCCTCTTTCCTTGGCATGAAGGGAGATAATATACTAATAAGTGTCTAATAAGTGCAGGGTGGCCTGGCTGTGCAGTTTTACTGCCATCCAACAATTACAGCTGCGGAGGCGTGTGCAGCAGCAGGCTTTGGTCAATTACTTATAAAGTACCACCTGCTGTAAAAAAATTCCAGTATGCTGTGTGAATGTCTACAGTGGAATTACTGAATGTCTCACAGATGGTCAAGCAGTTTCTCATTCAAATTATCCAGCTTTTTGGTCATATCCAAAACACTTTGGAATGTTTCTGTCAATAATGACATTTTCATATAACGGGCATTTTCAAATGTGAACATGGAACCTATTATTTGGGGATAAATTTATTCTGCCTCATTTAATTTCAGCAAAATAAAGGTAAACTGAACCTGCAGTGCAACAACAGTATTTGGAATTATTAATACAGGCACACAAAATTAGGCTTAACAAGTAACCATATAAATCATTTGACTTCATTAACCAACCAAAACACAGACTGATATTAATGAGGAATGATTTACAAAGAAAAGGAAAGTGTTTGTTTTTGCGCTGATACATGCATACAGACAGAGCACAGACACAATGGTCTCATCAAAACAAGAAATCCCATTCCCATTATTGTCACAGACAACAGCAGAACCAGTGACTTCTATCTCCTCTCCTCTCTTGATGTGGAGAATATGATCACACCTCTCCTGGATGCTGACGAACTAAGTTATTGAAGTTAGACTGAAAGGCTGACCCTTCATTTACACCAAAGATCAAGCAATCCCTCATCTTCTGAATCTCCCATCTTTGAGGTCACTCAGTGCTCTCCTGGCCCATCTCAACTTCATCTTCACCAAGAATGGCTTCTGATACACCTCCCTCTCCTTGGAAAAGCTCCTCCATCAGCTGCTCCCCGGCACTGCCAGCCCTCGATGCCCACAGAGCAGCACCCTCCCGCAGGCCTAGTGTGCGTAGCAGCCGCGCATACTCCAGAAAGGAAGCCTCGATAAGTTTATGTGCAAATGTGTGTCAAGGAGAAATCATGATTTTAAACAAATGTCATAGCTCCTATACATATGATGTCAATATTGTGCATTTTTAAAATGAAAAAACTTTAAATGAAAAAACTACAAAAAAGAAAGACTTAAATGAAAGAGTCAAATAATGAATGTAAACGCTCAGCTTTCAGATATTATTAGCTTCCAACCAGTGCAATGCCAGCTGTACAAAACATTTAGTTATAATGGAGTTATTGGTAGTTGTGAATGTTTCTTGTATGTGTGTGTTCTATTTTTTCTGACAAACTAAGGACCTGTCTACATTCAGGTCAGAAAAGGGGCACAGTTGAGGGTGTCTTTATGGTTTCCTTTTAGTACTAATGTGTAGTGTGTCCCTGCTCAGACCATTTTTTTACACTAAAAATAAAGACTGGTAAGTAAAACACTAGACACTTCTCTGTATAAAATAAAAAGTCTATTTCCAGAAAAGTTGGGATATTTCCCAAAATGCAGTGAAAACAAAACATCCTAAATTGATGTGAGCCTTTAACTGAAAAAAGTACAATGAAAAAATTTTTAATAGTTTTACTGACCAACTTCATTGTATTTCATGAGTATACACAAATTTAGAATTTGATGGCTGCAACACACTTGACAAAAGTTGTACGAGAGGTGTGTTTACTATTGTGTTTATCATTGTGTTACATGACCTTTCCTTTCAAGACCACTTTGTAATCATTTTGGGACTGAGGATACTAATTTTTGTAACTAATTTTTGCAACTGGAAATTTTGTCAGTTTTCACAAAAAACCCATATGCTGCTCAACAGTACATGGTCTCCTGTCTGATTTTCTTTTTCATGATGTGCCGTGTGTTTTCAGTAAGCCATTTGAACCAGCAGCAGCCAGTCAAGAACACGCACTCTGTGTCTACAAAACCACACTGTTATAGTCCCTGCAGCAGGTGTTCTGGTATTAATAAGTAATAAGCATGGTCTTCCCAGGAAGACACATTGCCTTGATGTCAACATATGTCTCTGTACAATCCTAATATGTCCTAATATATATACTAATGTTTGTGTCTCCACTCAAACCACTTTTTTGGACCAAAAAACAGGTTGAACACTAGACAGTAAATATTTCTATATGATGCACGACATAGAATGCAAACTTAAAATTACTGCATACTAAATCATCTCCTTTCTAATTATAAAGTTCAATGACTTTAGCCATGGCAACTGAGTATATTCAGCCTCTTCCACTTCCTGTGTTTGGTTTATGATGGTACAGATGCTTACCAACATTAAAAAGATTACCTGTTTACACACATACCTGCACTTTCATTTGGGCCTAATTTTATGAAAACAGGGCTCTATGCAGTATTGACTCAAGTGCTCACACAGTCTCAAAAAAAGATATTTTTACAAAAATACTATTTGATATTACTGTCACTCCTCCAACATGAACCTGTACTTGTAGAGAGCCTGGCCTGATCTGATCATCATGAATCCTAACTTACGTTGTGGTTAAAACAGCTCTGACCAAAGAACAAGTTAAACAGGTATCTTGTTACACCTTAGACACTTCTAGATGAAAGGCTGCTTTAAGGAAGATTGCAGGTTCTCATTTTTCTCACAATATACACGAGGTGCATGAGATAAAACAGCCTGCAGCACTGTATGTGTGTATGTAATATGAAGTTAAATTCTTGCTGAGGGTTACAGATGATATTATATCTACCAAATCCAAGTTTAGATTGTAAAAGTTCTCTAACTGCACTCCATGGTCATGTGCTACCAGCTAATGGGAACATGTGAAATAGAGTTTGATGTGCTCTGCAGATCATCTAAGTTGACCTTCACTGTGAGGTTGCTATGAGGTGCATATCTTTAACAGAGGGACAGAGTTAGCAGCAGAGCTAACTCTGGTTATAAATGGTCCTCAGAGCACAATAATGGGTTTTCAAAAAGGATATTGGACGAGTCATTGGCCTCCATCACCCCATACTTCAGACAGGCTTCAATGAAGAGGGCGGCACGATCAAAGTGTCTCATGCTGTCCAGGGAATGGAAGGAAGAAAAGAAAGACACCGGAAGGAGGAGGTGAGCGCTATCATCAAAAACCAGCATCATCCCTGGGCTGATGTCTGTGATCCTAAAGTATACACATCAACCTTGTTGTCCCGATGCCTCTCTAATTCCCTGTGAGAGCTTTTTGCTGCCAGTAGCATCTCAGAACACAAGCTGTCAAGGAGGAGGACCGGCAGACCAACATTAGATCGATACAAAAGATACAGGTACAGCCCATACTGTACACTACAGTTTGTCCTCAGGTAAACTCAGGAAACGAAGGAGAGGAACTAACTTAGAAAGTGCAACATCTGAAAACGAGAAACTTAAAGTTAAAAAGGGGAATCTCAATTTAAGAGAAAAATAGATGGGGTTAACGCAGGACAGATTTGATGATAGTACTTGATGTTTTAAAAATCCAATATTTTTAAGACTCTAATCTGAAATGTTAGAGCTTTCAATTTATGAATGTATAAAGTAGGCTTATGATGGTAATAACTATCAGCTTGTTCTTACCTGTGAAGCATCTCTCCTACTTTGTAAAAGCAGCCCAAGGAAAGCAGCACCAGAATGGCTTTGGACTTCTGGTTGACCTGTGGGGAGCACAGATGTTCTGCCCAACGCTTCAGCACATCTGAGCTCTCGGCTGGGTTCAGGCGCACCTGGAAGCAAATGCAACATGAAACGGTGTTCTTAGTTGGAAATTTGCATGTACCCTGCTAGGATGTGTTAATGTTGGTAATGTTAAGAAGCTTAACGATATTACCATTTTGAGGGTTCCCTGAGTATTTGCAATGCTAATGCTATAGCTAACAGGAAAAATAAATCCAGTGACTCAACAGTGAGTCCCTAAATGTTACAAATATCACTCACACACCCACAAGTCACATGCTCAGAGAATTTATACACTATCTAAACATTAGCTGATGTTTCCTGTTGATGGATGCCGTCATGCTGAGTTACCTTAGCCAGCCATGCGGCTCGGTTCCACTCCCCGTAGGTCTGTAAGTAGCGGCAAGCATCTGCTGCCTTGTCAATCAAACATAACAGCTGAACTCCCTCTGACAAACAGCAAAAATTTGACAAGTCACACACACATGTGATACAGAGAAATCATGACCTGTCAGTACCCAAGATGGCCAGTCAGTCTGCACTGACAGCAACAGGGTGGTTTAACTATACACTGCTACTAATAGCCAGAATGATATGACAAGCGACTGACTGATTGATTTCAATACAAATCTGTCCATTTAAATAAAAGTAATAATGAATCTATGAAGCTAGAAGTGATATGCAAAAAAACATGTTACCAAACATCAAAGATAGTTCATTTGTATTAGATGCATTACTAAAGATCTTTAAAGGCACACAAAGCTGCAGACGTCTACATAATAAATGTTGCTTATTCATATAAAAATAGTAGGTTGCTATCTAGTATCAGATATAGAGGAACAGTACCTGCAAGCTTGCCATTAGCTATCATGTTGGTGGCCACTAGTTTGATTGTAGACTGTGAGGGCCCTGAAGATGTGATGGTTGTCACTAGGCAGGCCTTGAGTGAATCACAGTAGTAGCTTGAGTTGTCTGCGCTCGTCTCCAACAGTAATTGCACTGCCCTGTCCGTCTGAGAGCAACAACAAGTGTAGAGAGTGTAATTACTGAGGCAGCAGAGAGAAACAGGGCATTAGTAGCTGTAGAAGGTAACCACTGCGTATGAGCTAAACAAGACAGAATTGCAAGGGGATATTATGTTTATTATCATGCTTTTCATCTGGTGTAGATGAAGGCTCAAGCTCGCACTGGGGTCAGCACAGACTGGCCTCTGCCTGTCTGCCTGCTGGATAACTGCACCTCTGGCAAGCAGCCTCCTGATTGCAGCTTGTGATTAGAGGGAGAGTGGTGACATTGAGAGGGGGATGAGGTGATCTCAGTCTCCACTGGCTGAGAAGCTAGGGAGGACAGAAGCAGCACTTTTCTTCACTGTGACAGGAACTATTTATGTATCTAAGTATGTACGCACAGCTACATAGTCTACATAGATATCTGAGCATACATTTTTATCAATTATGCCAAATGATGTGAATACAACTTGAAGCTGTAGTCTCCCTACAGATGCACCTTAACTGTAATGACAATGGGGTTGAGTAACGCTTACCTGACCCAGAAGGAGCAGCTGGTCAGCACATTTCTTAGTGTGTTCATAACTGGAGCGTTTTACCTCCTGCAGGTGAACCCGATCCAACTGGAACTTCTGTTAAGAAATACAAAGAGCAATGCATTAGTGTAACTTTTTGCTTTGTGTAACAAGTGCTTCCAAAAAAATCCATAGTTAAACCTCATACATGTGTGGGAGAGGGAGAGAGATGAAACGAGTTTGTACGCATACATTACACACAAAACCAGTAATGATGAGGCGAGAGGGATGGGACAATTACAGGAATACCAGACACCAGAGATGGAGCGTGTAATTATAATGTCTTTAAAATATTCAGAAGTTTCTCTGGTGCCAGTGCTTCATATAGTGCCTTTCATTATTATTGGCTGTTTTGCAATTATTTCAAATGGGAGCTCACATTTTTTTTCTCTCTGTTTCCAAACTTTTAGGTTAAGGAGCTGCCTGGATAGAACATGAAGGAGACAGGATGCATTATCTGCATGTTCACTGTGAATTCACCCAACAATTACCTGCTCTATTCTAACATGGGTGGAATCTGACATTACACTGACTTTGTAGCAGACGAGCAGGCAGATGAAAGCCCATTCAAAGTCCAATATGACTGTGAGACATTGCTGTCCTCGCATGGACCTCCACTGGGAAATGTATGGAAAAGTTTGGGGTTGCGGCACATGTGCAAAAATGGCTCATGTCTTAAATTGATAGCGACACCTCTTGCATCTGTGGTGCAAAGGTACATGAAAAATATGTGCCAGTTCTGAGCGTTAGACACATATATTAACTGGATATGGAAAGTAAAAAAAAATTCTTCATCTGCTTTACTCCCACTGAACAAATTCTTTCTAACTGGTGTGTGTGCGCACACTCTTTTAGGAGTGTCTCTTTGTAAGGGATATGGAATACTAGCTCAGCTTCCCCAAACGTATTCATGAAGTTTTTTATCTAGACTTGACAGCCCAGAAAGTCACTCAAACAGAGAAAGTTAGGCAGATGTCATCACTGTAGCTGCTGTTTGAAAGCCATGTCATCTTAGTGGAAGTCAGGGCGTGATGCCGTAAGCCCATAATGATGTGCAACACAGAATAACACTGACAAAAAGGGGGCTGGAGGACATGCAGAAAACTTATATTTCACTTGCAAAAATGTTTCCCTGGTTTCTCTTGGTCAGGCAAAATTGTTTGCCTGAGGAAAGAAAGAAGTTCAGCCTCTCACCACCTCAGGGCCCAGTGAAGGTAGCAGTGTAGATTGAAGAAATGGGCAGCCTCCGATAGCAGAGCAGGGCATCTCACATATGCCTTGGTCTTAGTGGCCTTAACAGGCACGTCAAATGGAATGATTGGTATTGTGTGGGTGCAATCCTCTACACTTACTGCCTGCATTGAGACTGTGTGATAGTATGGACTAATTTTACTCTGTTCAGTGAGCAAAAGACAGGCAACAAAAATAAAGAAAGCAATAAGACTAGTGTGAAAATTATGCAATGAGGAGATAACAGCACAGTAGTTTTTTTTTTTAACAATGGCTACACACTTTTTGTTTCTGTATCTACCACAGAAGCTTTATTTTGGGTTTGCTTTATGATGATGAATTCTTCAGTGAGTCATAGCTGTGGGTATAAATCTTTTCAGAGATAAGAAATGAGTTTAGTAACTTCAGTGCTGCGTGCTCTGTATTGGAGTCTAGGATATTAGCAATTACAGCCAGGCTGCTGCTACTGAAGCTGTTTTATGACAACAGGAGTCAAATGTTGCTGCAGACTCTCTGGGTAGCTCTTTGAAAGTGCTAACTTTGTGATCACTGCGTGGCCCCTCATTAGCAGGCAGCACCGCTTTCACAAAAACAGAATGGTGCATATTCCATTTACGGGCTTCTTTAAGACTTTTTAATTGGAACTATACTTAGTGAAATTAGACAGTCTATTTGCTTTTTGCTACTTAAAAACCTTGATGCTAGCTAAAAGCTCTGTGACCTTATTCTTAACTGGCTAATCATCTCTGATCAAAAATGGAAAAATGTTCTTGACTTCTTTTATTCTACTTTCTTGGGAAGATTGAGGTTGGATGTAGGTAAAAATAGTAGGCCAACCAAAAATCCAGAAAGTGCCCATGTTCACTTGCACAGTGGGCCGATTTTTAATTACCTCACTTTTTTCAAACTAGCCCTTTTTCACCTGGAAATTAAGTATGGTCACAGAAACAATGTGGGTGACATCACCATTACAAAAAGGAAAAACCTCTTTGAATGAAAATCCCGTGGTTAAGACAAAGGTTGTTCAATAGGTTGGCTGGCATGCTGAAATATTTTGATAGTTCAAGTTTAAAAGAGAAGAGTCTCGGTATTGTTTATAAGGCCCATGGACGCTGGCACAGCGTTGTCATCAGTGTGACGCATTGATATAAGCAATCACAGGGCATAAACAAGAGAGTTTTTTGTTTTTTTTAAATGAGTGTGGGATGGAATCACTCGGAGGAAATGTGAGCAATGGATTGAAAATGGTTTTGACCTTAAAGACTTAAAAGTCCAGATTGCCTCCATTTAAAAGGAGCTTAGTGAGAACACAGAAGAGATACACAATGTTATTTGTAATGGAATGCATTGTTTGACCGGGGTGATGTTGACACTGTGGATGACAAGGGACAGGCTGGCTGTGTTTGTTTGTGCACGGTCGGACTTGAGGACATCAACTGTCTCTGGATGACTCCTGAGGGGATTTTTACCTCTGCTGAGGCGGTTATGTTTTCGTCGGCGTTGGTTTGTTTGTCTGTTTGTATGCAAGATACCTCAGAAGGTTATGAACGGATTTGGCTGAAATTTTTTTTATGGATTCAGCCTCATAAAACGAAGAGGTGTTTAAATTTTGGGAAGAATCAGGTGATGGGATGCCAAACAAAAAATCCTGAAATCAATAACTATTGAAGTAATGGTGATATCAGATATCTCTTTGCGTTCGTGATCATTAAAGGCACTACGATGATCATGCCTTTGATGTTGGTGCCTTTGATGATCATGCCTTGGATCATGCTTTGCAGAGTTCTGCACTCTATGAGTGCTTTTCTAGTTTACTTATTTTTCTACATTTTCTATGCTCACCACAGAGAGAGCACATAACGCAGGTAAACACTTTCTCCATCTTCTCGTTTTACTGACCTGGAAGTAAGAACTCTCACACAAGATGTCATGACAGATGTCCAGGTGACTCTGAGGTGATGGCTGGGCTCCTTCACTTTGGGCCTGACCCTCTGCAGTGGACACACTTAGCTGACGAGCCTGTGCAAATGACTGGAGGTAGTGGGACGCCACTGTCCAGAAGTGAAGGTCCGACTCATCCCCGAACAGCCTGCAGTTTACCATAAAAATGCATCACCTGAGTTCAGATTGGGTAATGTTTTCTCTGTAGTAGTTAGTTGGATGCTGCAGTCTGAATCAGCAAGGCACGTGGTTTTCATACTAGTCTGCTCACTAATGACCACAGTTCCTCCATCATCCAGCCCACGCCTTGCTCTATGAGTGAGCTCCCCTCCTCCTCCTTCTGCTTTTTCTTCCATCTTTACTTCCCTCAGCCTCCTTTAACATATCGGCACTAGCTCATAGCTGTTGCTAGGTTACCTTGCGACATTAACAATGGCATGGAAATTTGAGAAAGCTAGATCTAGAGCCATAATCATGACTTCTCAGTGAGAGAGTGGTCATGGTATTCAAGGAACACAAAGGTCCTTTAGACTTTCCTGGTAACTCATGGTATTAATAACAAATGCAAAGAGGGGATGATATTACATTTCTTTTCATAGTGGCTCTTCTGGATTTGTCAGACGCTTAAGGGAATTGAAAGCTGAAGCAGAGACGAGATCAGAGTTGCTGACACAAGCTCTCATACATTTTTGTGGTGCTTCAGAATCATTCTTTACAGTTACAGCAAATATATGCTGTGACTTTGACATAATTTTACATCTTCTTCTTCATCTTTCCAATCTAAAATTGAAAAATAGTTACGTTTTTATGATATTCCAAAAATAACAAGAAATCACTCTTAAACCATTCAATTATAGTATTCAACAAATGTGAGTATGCCCCTGTGTAATATAAACCCTGTCAAATGATTCAGAACCTTTTAACAATTGCCTCATTGATCTGTTTACGAGTAGTGTATTCCTCAACTATTCAAAACAAAACAAAACAAACAAAACAAAACTAAGGCTTATAAAAGACAATATTGAAAAAAAGAAGTCAAAGCAGAAACTCAAAGCAACAAAAGCAAATACAGCTGTGATCACCAACACTCAAGTTAGAAAACCATCACTGGAACAAAATTGACTCTGCCTGCATCATGGCTCAATATGGAAAAGAATTGCCAGGGAAATTGAAATGTGATTGCGAGACTTTACAAAGCTGGAAAAGGATACAGGAAAATGGGGTGAAGGGCCAAAATCAGCTGAAATACAGTCACGGGGTAATTAGGAGGTACAGAATGACATACAAAGCTGCAGTGCCCAGTGCTAAAAAACAAGTGCTTCAGACTGGGCACACTGAAAATCTAAGTTCCTATGAAATTAAGACTATGTGAAACTTTGCTTTCTCATCAGCACTAACATGCAGAATTTAACTTTTCTAGCAAACATAAAGATGAGCCTGAATAC
>VUQH01082044.1:0-36486 GCA_015106775.1 Etroplus canarensis | reverse complement strand
CGTTTAGCTCAAGATAAACACCAGTTATTATAGTTTTGTATTTTCTAATTAGTTTTTATTTTTATTTTGTTTTGAGTTTTTGTTTTGAATTCAGTTTAGTTTCAGTTACTCTCCAGAGTGAGTTTGCCTAAGTTTCAGTGTTAGTTTTAGTTTTCTTAATTTTTATAATATGGATGGTATTTGTCAGGGGAGGATTTAATATGTTTAGATCAAAAATTACAATACGAACAACACTTTGTGAAGGCAGATAAGTCACAATCATGTAGACACCCTGAGTTTCGATAAACAGATGTACCAAAGCCTTGTCATTTTAGTTTTGATTTTTACCAAAAGTCTAGTTTTTATTTTTGTTTCAGTTTACTTTACTTTACAGTTTATTATTTTTCTCATGTAGTTTTAGTTTTAGTTCAGTTTTAGTTAACTATAATAACCTTGATAAACACTGCAAGAAACTAGTTTGTCTCTCTCCAAAGGTAACACATCTGCCTATTAGATTGTCCAATCCCTTTGAAAACTCACTAATTAATAATTTCCCATTTGTTTAATCTATAAAAAAACAAAGTGTTAAAATTAGTAATGGTGGATTTATAAAAGGTTTTGTGCAGGACTTTGCCTTGGCTGTTCAGTGTGCCTCTTACAGCATTTATTGTAGATAAATGCTAGTGGTATCAATCTTTTAATCAAAAAAGTAAATAGGTGCACAGAATGTCTCTTGGTGTGTAATTTCTTTTTAAAAAGCTCTATTATTTTAAAGTACAAAAATATTAGAGATACTGCAGGTGCTTATTCAAGGTGGTAATTTGCAAGAGAAGTGTATACATGCATGTCATAGAAAGAGTGGTTTACATTGGCCTAGAGAGACAGAAAAAAATTTCTATTTTCCTTTTAGTTAATTAATTTACTTGTGTGTATGTGTGTGTGGTTGCTGTCTACGATTACATCTTTTCTCCTTTGTGCTAAACAGGGAATAAATACTGAAACAGTATTTAGTTTGTTATATATATTTGAATTTATTCCAGCACCTGGCTTGTGTGCATTCACCTATACTGGGGATGTAAGAAAAAATGAATAAATTTACTGAACATGTTTATAAAAGAGGTAATTATAAGCAAATTAGGTATGATTCCACTTTTCTTTAAGTGATTTAAGCTTTCTATGAAAAAAGACAGAACAATTTGCAAATACTTCCATATAACTGAGTGAATATGTCTTTAAACTTCCTACTGCATCTTAACACAGCTCAGAATAGCCAGATTTGTTCAAAGAAGGCTGACCCACTTACACAGACTTATTCAGGCCATGTGGGTGAGACAGCAGCTTTATTTTCAGAGTTTGTGTAAATTTTGAAAAAACACTGCTATTGCTATTTCTTAAGTGGTCACAAGAGGCCGCACTAGTTCTACCCAAAAATCTAATTCATTAGCCTGACAATTACATCACAAGTCACTCCTCATAAATCCATATATAATTTGACTCAAGGGTATCAAACTGATGTAATATTAAATAAGTGTTAAAATAGCAATTGTTTCACACAGATCATTGCCTTTACTACTCATTTTCTTGCTATCTCTTAAATCAAACCGGTTCATTCATTTTTTAATTTTATAACCACTGTCAATGGCTTCCTTTTCCTTAGAACAAATGTTTTTGACTCTGTTAAGATGTCCAAAACATCATGCCGACAAGAAAGATGGTTTTAAATGTGATTTTAGGAGGAGTCAGACTTCTTGTATTTTTTAAGTGGTCTTAAACAACAGTTCGTTCTGAAGGTCTTTCAAAGTTTTTCTTAGGACATTGGCATCTCTTTCACTCATTTTTAGTCCAGTCCTTGTATCTGACCATCTTTAGAGGAATGTTTTTTAGTTTGTCAAGCCACTTAACGCTGACCTATGAATCATTCAAGCTTAAAAAAGGCACCCAGCATAAGGGATTAACCAGGTTTGCATCTACACATAACAGACAACTTAGCAAAGAACCAATTTTGCCAGTTACAAAAACACATAATTTGTTTCTTTTCTTTAGCCGAATCTATGAAACATACCAAGATAACACAGTCTGACAGCTATAAAATAATATTTTTCCACCAACGAGGTGGTTCCCAAAGAGCTATTAGCTGAAAATGTGGCATATGCTGACACGGTGTGGTCATTAAAAAATTAAGGAAGAAGTGACTGGCCTAAAAAACAGTCTACAGTGGAAAGTCATGTCTGCAGGACTAAGTTAAAAAAAATCCAGCATAGCCCTGACACAGGACCTGAGCGATACATCTGGCCCTTCAGTTGATCCATGTACTATTCTCCGAAGCCTCACCAGAAATGGTCTTAATGAAAGGATGGCTCTCAAGAAGCCATTCTTTAGGAAGGGAGAAACAGGGAGAAAAGGCTAAGGTATGCCAAATTAAACAACAACTGGACTGAAAAATATGTGACAACAGGTCTTAAGGAATGATGAATAGACTTCAATATAATTGAAGTAGTGTGGGATCATCTTGACAGAAAATAGAGCAAAAGGCAGCCAACATCGAAAGGAGAGCTCTGGAATGTCCTTCAAGAAGTCTGCAGAACTATTATTGAAGACTTCTTATAGAAATTACAAGAAAGCTTGCTTAAGAGAGTTCAGACTGTGTTGAGGAATAAAGGTAGTAATTTCAAATATTGACTTTCAAGCTTGTTAGAATTGTAAAAACTCTGTTTTTTCCTTATGTAATGCATTTCCATTTATGTGTGCAAATGTCTCAGTTAATCATTGCACCTATTTCTCATTTTCCTGAAAAAAATACAAAGAAATGAGCGGTGGCTCAAGATTTTGTCACAGTACAGTATAAATTAACTATTTACAAATTACAAATTCATGAAACGTAAACTGCTCCAAGTTAGTGTAAGTTGTGGTAATACAGATGATTCAAATAAGGCCAGTTTATTTATAATAATGCAAATCCACTGCATTAACAGATTATTAGACTGCATGGAGAGGTACAGCTCCCTTAATCTGGATGAGACATTTATATAAAGCCAGATCATTTATAATTCAAAATGCAGCCCTATTAATGGAGCATTTGTCTTTGCTGTTTATGTAAACAGAGTCATCAGACAGAGAGGAAGGGAAAGCTGTGTTCAGGGTGGGTTGATGACAGCCCCTGGCTCTGCATTGCTGACGAAAACTGCTTAGCCCCTCAGTTGCTATGGCAACCAGGGAGGGCAGCCAGACAAAAATGAGCCAAAGGGGAGGGGCTTTCAAGGGAGAAATAGAGGAGAAAGGACTGGATGAGAAAGACAGACGGAGGGAGAAATACAGACAACTGATACAGAAACACAGTGAGAGCAGCGAAGGTAGAGAAAGGCTACAAACGGAGCTCAAGGTCTAGATATAAATGCTCCATCACTGGCTGGGGAATAATATCTGCGGTGAGCGACAGGAGGATACAAAAAGTGGGACACAGATAGAAGATGGATGTACAAACAGAGAACGTGGACCCCCCACCTTGTGAATCACAGCCAAGTGGAAAAATCAGAAAAGGATTCAAGCTGTTTGGCAAACGCAAGCCAAGTAACATCTTTTCTATTCGAAGCAAAGGGGATGGAAACAACAAGTCACCTGTTATCAAGAGCAAAACACTAGATGGATTATCGGAAAGTCCTGCACCAGATTCTGAGCAGGAGCAGAACAAGGAAAAAGGAAAGGAGGTGAGTGAAGCAGATACGGAGCAAGCAGAGGAGGAGCCACTTGGCGAAGATGGCGTTCTGGCTGCCGCCACTGCTCGCACCTCCATTTCTTCAGCCAGCTCAGCCAAGTCCCTCAGCTTCCTGTCACTGCTGAGGGGTGGCCGGAGAGGAGTGGGAGATCGCCAAATCCACACTGTGTCCCAGCCAGTGGTTCGACAACGTCGTGGGCTTAAGGGTCTCTTTGGAAATGTTAAATTTAGATCGAAAGATAAAGAGAACAAGGAAGAAGCTCCTCCGAGCCCACTCCTCATGTCATCCCGTGCAAACAGTGTTGAAATCATCAAAGAGGACCTCACCCTCACACCCAAGTCTCAGCCTCGCTCTCTGGACAGCCCTGAGACAGAACATGTCAAAAGTTTAACAACTCAGGACAGTGCAGCCACGTCCCCGTCAGAGACCATAACTTCCCAGGCAACAACAGGCAATGTGAGTAAAACTAATGAGCATGTAGCACCTTCGCCCACTTCTGAACCCCCACTGGTACCCGGTGATACCAGTCTGAGCTCCTTGCTTGCAGACATCTCCTCTCTCCTGACCTTTGACTCCATAACAGGGGGTGGAGATATCATGGCCGATGTGGAGGCAGAGTGGGGAAAGGCCAGCAGCATTTTTAGTGCTGTGGCAACTGAAGGGATGTCTTCATCCACATCTCTCATCTCCAAACCCACAATTTCCTCTCCGCTGAGCTCTACAACCTTCAGCACTGCCTCTATGGCAAAGTCTTCTCTTGAAGCTGTCCCCACAACCGCTTCATCCCAGTCCTTTACAACTCTCTCAAAGACAACTACAACCTCCTCTCCCATTTCCAAACCAAGCACCATCATCACAACTTTCTCCAAATCTTCCACTTTGACAACTCACTCAGTCAAACTGAGCTCATACTCTACTCCAGCCTCTGAGCCTTCTGCCAGCATTAAAATCACCACAGCTCCAGCACCCACTACAACAAAACCCTCAACTGTCCCCGTAGCTTCAGCAAACCTTTCAGCTCCAATGTCTTCCTCTTTGATTACAATTAAGTCTACAAGTTCCACCTCTACAACGACCACAGCTCCTCCAAACACCCCAGCCTCTGTAATCAAGGCTCCCTCAGTTAGTCCAACTCTTACCTCTACGGCTAGCAAACTGGCTTCAGAGATTGCACCACCTCCTCAAATTACAGCTTCTGTAAGTAAACCTAGTCCTGTAGCTACTACACCTCCTATGTCCACTAAACCTCCACCAGTAACTCACAGTCCTCCCATTCCTGTTGCTATTACCCAATCTCCACCTGCTAAATCAGATTCAGTGAGCACTTCTTACGAACCTTCCCTAAGCTCACTTACAGGAGATTCTATAGCCCCAGTGACAGTACCAACCTGTACAGTTTCAGGGAAATCGTCCTCTCCTGACCCAAGCATTCTCTCCAAAACAATGGCTCCCACATCAACTACAACCTCAGGCTCGGTATATGCGGACCTTTCTAAGCCTACACTCACTTCTACCACCACAGAACAAAATAAAAGTCTTCCCTCCCATGTAACTGTTCCAGATATTTGTCCTCCCACAACCAAATCCCAACCTAGCCCCGCATGTGTCCCAACTCCATCATCAGTTCATTCAGATAAGCTTCCTCCTACGAGTAAACCCACCACTGCAACGAGCTTGTTGGATAAGATGCCCCCTACTCCCACACCAATTCCAACATCCATCACTCATGCTGTTTCTACAACATCTTCAACACCTACTGCTTTGGGTCAGATTCCAATTTCTTTATCTAAGGATCAGTCTGCTCCTGCTCACACGCAAGTTTCTCAATCTAAAGCTCCTCCTGCCCCTGTTCAAGTCCCAGTTTCTGTGTGTGAAGATCTGCCAGCTCGTAGTCACATGCAAATTTCTCAACCTAAAGGTCCTCCTGCCCCTGTTCAAATCCCAGTTTCTGTATGTAAAGACCTGCCTGCGCCAGCTCAAATGCAAGTTTCTCAATCTAAAGGCCCTCCTGCCACTAATCAGCTCCCAGTTTCTGGATCTACGGACTCTCCTGCCCTTGTTCCTCCTGCCCCAATTTCTGTATCCAAACCCCCTTCTGCTTCTGCTCACATCCCAGTATCTCAACTGAAAGTCCATTCTGGGTCTTCCACTGCTCCTTGCCCCGTCAATTCTCTTCCATCTACCCCTACACCTCAGTCAATTGAAGCTCCAGCCTCTGCTAAGCCTAGGGGAAGTGATCAAGCAACAGTTGAAGGCCAACTGGCTAGTCCACATAACACAAATGGTCAGAGAGTGCAGACCATACCATCCAAAACAGAAGAACCACAAAATGAGTCACGAACAAGCCTCCCAGAGCCCCCTAGAGAAAAGAGGACACAAGCCAAGGCATCAGGGATGAGCAAAATACCTGTAGTTGGAGGAGGCAAAGTGGGCAAGCTACCTGTCCGGGAAAGCCAGCAACATGCTGATGAGGAATCAAACAGAAACCCACCTATACCCATTCCAGAAGAAGAAAGACCCCATTTCAACTCACAAGATGCAGGGAGCAAAGATAAAATCAGTGCCATAGAAGCCACCTCAAAACACACCCAAGAGGACAGTCAGCAGCCTCAACATCTGAAAGTACTCACCAGTTCAACACGTGACTCAAAGATCCCTGTCAAGCATGGCGCGCAGTCCCACACTGCCTCCCATATCCCTCAGCCTAAAGAACCCCTTCGCACCAAGATACCTGTGTCCAAGGTGCCTGTCCGCAGAGTTGGTAATAAACCTGCAGCTATAGGTGGCAGCGGTCAGATAAGAAAATAAGACAATGGACTGAATCAATTAATCAACTACAGGTTAATGCTCTGACTGCGACTTTTTTCCAGTACCACTATTTTTAACTTTGCATTCTGTACTGCAATTCTTGGCTCTTTTTTCTGTCATCTCTTGGCTTCACTATTTCATAAGCAACAGTAACAAAAGTCAAGGCGGCTGACAGCACTTAAGCACATCTCCACGGGGAGCTGAAGCAACAAGTCTGGCTCCTTGGTGCTGAGCCAAAAGGACCCGCACTCAGGAAAGGTTCAGGGTTGTCCCCGAACACACAGCAGCATCAGTAACAAAGGATAAGCAAAAGGTCATCTGGGAACACAGTCTCTTTCTCACACACAAACATGGGCGAGTGCCTTTTTAAGGGTGCTTTTCCTAAAGACTGTCAGAATTTATTCAGTCTTTTCTACAGTACTTTTAACTTTTGTTACTCCCACTTTTTGTAGGAACCGTCAAGTCTTTTTGTCTTTCTTTCCAGCAAGTCTCTTTGATAATAACCAGCCCCTTTACTTTTTATTTATGCCAGGAGATGAATGGCAGGAGTTCTATAAATAAATGCAACAACCAAATTCACATTCCACACCTTTCTCTGGATGTATGTAGCAGAAAACGTGCCATTAAGTTTTGCACAATATGTTGAACTGTACGGCACCTGTGTGTCCACCTGCTCATGTGTATCATAATCGGAGCTCTCTGTGAACTATGGGAGGGACTGTGGTTTTGAGGGAAGAATGGAAATAACTCCTGGAAATGAAATTAACAGTGGAGATCAGCCATTATGAATGGCGTTGTGGATATTTGAGCAAGACAGAGGGGATGGCAGACCTGTCTCCAGCTCATAAACTGGCTCATCTTTATTCCTATCCCAATTGTACCCAGATGAGAATGATATCTTTGTGTAGAGACTCATCTACATTGTCCTGTTTCCTATTTAATCAATAAAACAACATGATTACTTAGCAAGATGCAATGTGTTTAAATTGTGAATGATATACCATTTTATGTACTCTTTTAGTTTGAAAACAGAGAACTATGAGCACATATAGATGACTTGCTGTTAGGAAAATATGCAATTCTGGCATATAGGTAAACGTTAAGAATCAGAGTAAAGAGAGTGAGGAAAATTGTATATTTTCTCTGACTGATCTTCACTACCTTACTACAGCCAAGACTCAGCTTGTCCTCACAGACACATCACAACATCATCCACACTCCAAGCTCGCTGACCTGAATAGCGAGCACATGAATGCCAGCAGAGCCAGGCCAATCAGCTGCAAGGGAAAATGCTTAACATGCATAGCCTACCTTATTATCAAAGGGAAAAGGGTTTGGGAATGTGTGTCATTGCTAATCTTGGTGTAAAACGTACCTAACAGATGTGCTGAATAATTCCCCTCAAACTGACCAATCATTTGTTTTGGAGTTTAATAAATCTGTGAAAAAAAACAAACTGATAATTATTTTAACAAAAAGATGGAATGAACTACAAAGACCATTTATCAGTGTTGCACAAAGATAGAAAATGAAGAAAAAAAATCTCAAACAGCTATAAGTGATGGAGCAAAACCTCATGTTAAAGACAGGAAGCTGATCTGAGTCATGGGGTACATGGAAGAAAGGGCGAAAGTTCTTTTGATTTACAAAATAAGGACTGCAGAGGTGACACAAAAAGACTTCTGTTGGACTTGGAAAGCCAGAGGCTGAAAGCTGAGAAAAGAAAACACGAGGATTTCACCACATCAGGTGTTGATGCAGATTACTGAGGGCAACATGCCTCCCTGAGAAAAGAACAGTCTCTCCCTGAGGCTCTGACACAACACATGTTTGCATCCTAGTATAATACACGAAAACTGAAATGTAAGTGTTTACAAATTGACTTAAAACGTAGATTTATAACTATATCTGTTTCAGTGGATATTGAATTAAGGACTCACACTGTGCCACAATGTAAATTACACTCTCGATCACAGGAAATGCTGGTGTGAATATGGTTCCTGTTTCAGTGAGTGCTGCCTTTTGTCAGCATCCATTCATATGATTTACCAGTGATGTAGATTTCACACAGTAAGTGATAATGATAACAGCCTCAAGTGTAGTTCAATCACAGTGCAAGTGGAAAATACTTGCTATGTTGTATAATCTGTCGTGGAATACCTTTGTTTATACAGGCTGTTTGTGTGTTTCCATGCACACAGTCTCACTATCTCTAAAGACAAGCCTCCGCCCCAAATATTTTACACAAATTTTAGCACCATTAATGCACTGAGACCATCCTGGCTTTCTATGGTGTGTCTGTATTTGTCTCTGTTTCTGCCTCTGGAGAGAGGATGTGCCTCTTTAGAACCTAATTTACCATGCTTCATTCTGTGTTTCCATGCCAACCCCACTAGGTCAACCAATAAAAGGCTGGAAGTGTCGAGGGGTGGGGTTTAAAACATGAATGGCTTAATGAGCACACACAGCCCATAAGACCCGTTTTTCAGTAATACACCATTTAAAACTGAATTATACTGTTATTAAGTACATCATAACAGCATTTTTGTTGTAATTTTAAAGCATAATTTAAAGACTATTATCAGTTTCTTTTTAACCCAGACATACTATGAGCTCACTGAAAAATAAATGACACGCTGATCATGATATTAACTCATCAAGACTATAACAAAAATTAAACTACTGAAAGGACAGTTTGATGAAAATACCAGGTCAAACATCTGCGCAGTGTTATACAAAATAAATACTTCCTTCATTCAGACATCTAAAACTTTAAAAGAAATAAAGTTCACCTATCCCCTATGCTGTGGCCTGATCAAGCGTTTACAAACTGTAAAACATAATGTTCAACCAATGAACTAAATAACAAGAGGTATCCAAGACTCAGTACAAGAATAAACAATCCTCAAATTTCTATGTCTTCATAAGGTAAAAATGTTTGTCTTTATTTTTCATATATCTGAATTATTTTACAATGAAAGCATCCCCTTAGAATTTGGAATCACCATATAATTAATTATTAGTATAAGAACTTATCTAGATCAGATGTAGTTTTGCTATATGCATTAAATTCTACTAAATCTACAATGTCTTAGCTACAAGTTTTCATTGATTACAAGTTTCTACACCTATTAGTTGATCTCCCATAGCTTCACAAGTGTATGCACTTCAATTTTGCATAATCTGACACCTTTTTGTGGCTAAAGAACATTTATTTTGCACATCAGGAACTCTGGAATTCTTAGCAGTATATCTATAAAAGCCATAATTGTGTTGTATAAAAACATTTTCAAGACACGCATTTAATTTGTTTTGCTTTTCAAAACCATCTTTTCATTTATAAACCACTAACTTTTTTGTAAATGGGGGGGGGTGTTGACTTGCAGTTTTGTCAGTTGTATGCACTGGACTGACAAAGAGCATTCTTGTGTCCATTTTAAGATACTCAGAAATAAAGTGTCTTTAATGATATTATTCACAATCAATTATTTATTCATGACATATGTTGAGTATAAAAACCTGAAGCATAGTGCCAATGCTTATAATCAAAATATAAACAAAATATAAAATACTAACTGTATTCTAAACATATATAAATGCAGTAATTTGTTTGGTTTCCAGGCTTATGTTTCATACAGTGCACAACAGCATGAGGATGAGATGCTTACCTGACAAATACCTCTCAATGCTTGGAGGCATCGACTGAACAATCAGCAACTTCATCTGTAACACTGTCAGCTCTGCAACCTGATCTACATTCTACAGTGAGCCCTGCAGTCTGTAACCCAACAGCTGGTCACCTGGTGTAAAAGTGATCTTTGATAATCAAACACAGACAGAAAATACATAAAATATTAACCACATTTTTAAAAAAATCTTAAATCCTTGCTTTCCAGATGATAAACCTGGTCATTTCTTTTTGCTTCCAAAAAAGCAAATCTTACACCAGATAAACTTGAGTTTAAAAAAGAATATATTTTAAAAATCCACATTGAAATATGGATTATTTGGCTCTTTTTTCACTAGTAATTGCTAATGTATATACTAAATGAGTATGGGCTGACTAACCAGAGAATGACATCATTCCAGTGAAATGACTGCACTGAGGGCCTCTGCTGGTGAAAACACAAAATGAAAAGCTTTGGTTTAAGGAACATGGGTGATGCAGTACATAACAGCATCACTCCTGCACAGCATGGCTTTATTCATGTCAGGCTAGCAACCTCAACTACAGACAGAGGGAGCTAGCTGCACAGCTGCAAGTATGAAACAGTACCAGGCAATTTTCTGCTTCTGTGAGTGAAGTATTTTCCAACAATTACTGATATTTTATAACAACAAACTATAGGAAAAAAGTGCCTATAATAATCCTTCACAAATTTAATTTGCATTTGCGAAGAAAAATTAATTTCATCTAAATGGAAGGGATAGAAATATCTACTTTATAGAAATAGTTATGATGGGCATTCAGCCCTGCTATAAAACACACTCATGAGCTTATGCTGGTAGTCTGGCAGCAGCGGTCAAAGTTTAAAATGTAGTACACTAATATCTGAATATTAATGATGATATAGAAATAACACATCTTAGTTAACATTCAAAGAAAATAAATCTCAGTCTGGCTGATATTTAGAAACACTAAAACAATGGAGTCCAACCAGATTGTAGGAGCGAAGAGGAAGACAATGAAAGAGAGGAGGACTCTGGTATGAATATGTCAAATATATACATTACAAAAAGCCAGAGTTTATGCAAAGCTGTTGGACAGCTATATATGTGTTATAGTGAAGCGTCAGTGTGTACCGCAGTTTAGAAGTGTAGCAAATGTTGAGTTTCCCTGATTAAACAGGAAGCGTTTGTGTTGAAACAACTAAACAGCTTAATTATGTAACCTGTTTGTCAGTTCTTCTTATCTGTTTATACAAGACTACATTATAAAGTGTGCCTTTGAACACAAGTTGTGCTCAGGCTCATTTGTAGATGACTACAAGTGTAAACAGAAGTTAATCTCTCATTGATCTAAAGAATATCAATCTTAGCTCTGTTACACCATGAAATGCATGTGTCCTTCAGCACCCGTTACAATAACATCCATCCAGATACGCATGGCTTCAGGGGACGGAGCCACCATGTAGTACACCCGATCATGGGTCTTCACACTGAAGGTCAGCGAGGGGTTGGGGCTCTTGTGTATGGAAGTGAATGTGGGATTTTGAAAAAGGTAAAATAACAGAGAATAAATGAGAGGGGAGGAGGAGGAGGAAATGCATGTGTGGGAGGAAGAAAAGCAGAGGACAAACAGGGGTCAATATTTAACAAAAACAGGGTCTGTGTATACAATGCCACATGGTAAAAGATACACAAACACATGCATATACATGGACTCACTTTGTGTGCATTCTTTAGATGGTCATAGTACACCTCCTCTATGGCTTGGAAGTAAATGACTCCTTTCATCTTGGTCTCATGTTTGTCTGCAGCCGAGAATATAAACAGAACTGTGATCAAAGCTCGTTCTCCCCATTAAAAGTATCCTGGCATGGCCTCAAAGTCACATCACTGTAGGAGCAACTTTGCCATACACTTAAACCTGCACATCAACAGGGACCTGAGAGAAAGAGATACTTGCCTGCATAATATGTGAGCGTCCTGCGATTCTGGTCGAACACAAACCAGCGTTTTTTCCACGTCTTAATCTTTCCTCCCATTTTGACCAGGAATCCTCGACACGTTTTATCAGTGATGGCCAAATGGAAGCAGGCATCTGGATTGTGTCCTGCTGCCTCAATGTGGCCGTGAAGATCAAAGTCATCTTTCCTTACAGGGAGGTATCGTGTCAACAGCCGGGACTGTAGGAAAAGAGCAATAACGTTAGATAAAAGTAAACTATTTAGTCTTTGTTTGAAATTAATCTACATGAAGCTAATGTGAAAGAAAGGTTGGATTTCAACATCTTCTCATGAGTTTTTATGAATACCTGTGATCTCTGCTTCTCTCTGAGCTTCACCTCTCTCTCTACAAGTTTCTGTCTCCTGCTTGTTTCTTCCTGCAGGCGTTTCTCCAGTTCCTCCCTTCTTCTCCTCTCCTCCTCCAGAGCCTGCCTGCGCATCTCCATCTCCCGCTCCTGCATATGTGAGTAAATCACATACATTTAGGCTACTATACATAGCTAGGTTTAGTATAAGCTATGTTTGGCTCATTACCCGATGTTCAAGCAGTCTCTGCCTTTCAGCTTGGGCCTCTCGGAGCAAACGCTCCATCTCCTCAAGTTTTGCCATATTGGATGTACTGGCACTGACAAAAAAAAATGGAAAACACAAGCTGTAAACTGCAAGAAGAACTAGATTTCTCAAAGACCTCTGATGTGTAGGTCATCATGGTTCCTTTTGTAACCTTGATATGTTGTCTGGGGAGCAGGCAGAGAAGCTGGTTTCCAAGCTGTCAGAGCTGTCCACGCTGACAGTGTCCGAGGTCTGGCTGTTGTCTGGGTAAGAAAAAGAGTCCAGGAACACGCTGGGCTCGGAGACCATCCTGCTGCAAAAATCATTTTGTCTCTGTCTGTCTTCACTCATGTGTGCATGGCTGTTGCCTGCTGACAGAAGAAAATATTACAAAAACAAACTGGAAATACCCTCAGCATGCACAATCTAATATCAGCATACAAAGTCACTCCTAAAGAGCTGCAATTCATTAAGTCAAGTTGGGCCACATTTTGTAAAAACAGAGTAAACAGCAGTAATCTATCAAGTTGGATGGAGATTAAGGCATTTAAACAAGTACAGTTCAAATTCCTGTCTTGTATAATGTGCAACTCTTCTGCTATAGACCATTTTTTTTATTTTTAACAGTTTTGGCCTAAATGTGGCTTGCTTTGTGAGGGTGACACAGATTTTTGCAACACCACTGCATTTCCTGCCCTGACTGTCATACAGCCTGAGGAGTAGAGCTGCTCATACTACTACTACCACTGCTAGTTTTGATACAGACAAGATAGGACAGAGGCTGACTCACTCTTGGGCAGACGGCGAGGGGAGAAGCAAAAGCCTTGTGGGATGACACTGCCACAGCTTGAGCTTTGGGATAAAGGAAGGTGAGCCTGAGAGGGAAAACACCAGCACACACACTGTTTAGGACCAGACTCTTCAACCTTCACACGTCTCATTTATTCTTCATGAGCTGGATGGGTGTTGCAATACACACAGAAACTGAGAATTCCTGTTTGGGTGGATCATTCTCTAAAGACAAACAAATAGCTAGAGCAATGAAATCCCCACAAATGTGAACCAGAATTGCAATGAGCACAATTATTTTTGAAACTAGTATCACAAAATGCTTTAAATAAGTGGCATACTAAGGGTTCTTTGAAGATCAATGCATCCTTGTTTAGCACAGTGGGGACACATTTTAACTTATGTAACATCCCAGTTTGAGGCACTTTTTAAAATTTTTATTTTTAAAAAAGTAACAACCTTAGGAGGAAGGGTGCGTCCCAGGGATCTGCCATAAGAGGTGAGGAGCTGCTGGCTCCTCTTGTGAGGTAGACTGTCATTTGGGTGGGAGGAGTTTTCTTTGCTGCTTCTTCGTCTCTCCTTTAGAGAGTGCAAGTGCTGCATTGGTCACAGGAATCAGGTAATCACAATGGGAAAAAAATTTAATATTAGGACCCATTGTAGATAGTGAAGCTCATCCTGGTGAAAAAGTATTACTGAGCTGCTACTGTCACTAACTCCTACCTCTTTGATGGCTACAGGGTTGTTGGCGAAGGTCTGCCCCTCAGACAACTCTGCATACTTTCCTTCCAAGGAGACCAATTTCTCCCTCTCCTGCAGACATTAGACTCTCTTTAAGTAAATAAAATTGAAGACTGTGTTTACAATATCAGCATTCAGAGATTTTTCTAACCTTCTGAAGCATGACAAGCAAATTGTTTTTCTCTCTCTGGAAATTCTCTCTTTCCTGCTGAGCCTGTAAAGTAATCTGAGATGATTGTTTCTTGAGCGTCATGAGTCTTTCCTGTGAGAAATAAAGAGCACAGCATCAGTAAGCAATATATGTCAACTTCCACAAAGTAAAAGGCAACAGAATGCTGTGAAAATACAACCCTAATTCGAAAAAGGTTGGAACACTGTATAAATAAAAACACAATGCATTAATTTGCAAACCTCACAGACCATTATTTTATTCACAAAAGAACATAGAAAACATATTAAACTTGAAAGTGAGGCATTTTACTATTCCATGAAAATACAAGCTCATCTTGAATTTGATGGCACCAAAACATCTTAAAAAACTGGGACAGCACCATGGTTACCACTGTATAGCATTCCCTCTTCTTTTAACAATAGTCCGTAAATATCTGGGAACTGAGGAGACCAGCTGTTGGACCTTTGGGAGAGGAATGTTGTCCCATTCTTTCTGATATAGGATTCCAGTTGCTTAATAGTCCTGAATCTTCTTTGTTTTTTTTGTGTTCCATGATGCACTAAATGTTTTCAATTAGTGAAGGTCTTGACTGAAAGCAGGTTGGTAACACTGGCACTAATACCCCCCTTCACCATCAGGCTTTTGAACCGAGCACCGATAACAAGCTGGATGGTCCCTCTCCTCTTTAGTTCAGAGGGCAGAGCATCTGTGATTTCCAAAAAGATTTTTAAATTTTGATTCGTCTGACCACAGAACAGTTTTCCACTTCACCTCAGTCTATTTTAAATGAGCTTTGGAACACATTTCTGGATCATGTTCACATCCAATTTTGGTTTTCAGGCATGTCCTTTGCTCACAAAAATGTCTCCAGATTTTCTGAATCCTTTGATGGCACTGTGTACTGCAGAAGATGGAATATTCAAAATCTCTGCAATTTCACATTGAGGATTATCATTCTGAAATTGTTCCACAATTAGTAGATACAGTTTCTTGCAGGTTACTGTACCTCTGTCCATCTTTAGTTCTGAGAGTCTCTGCCTCTCTAAGATGCTCCTTTTATATTTCTGGCCTGTTGTCAATTAACTTAATTAGTTGCAACATCTTCCTCCAGCTGTTTCTTTTTAGTACCACTTACTTTTCCAGCCCTTTGTTGCTCTTGTCCCAACTTTTTTGAAATGGTTTGTTGTCATCAAATTCAGGATGAACTAGTATTTTTCCTGAAATAGTAAAATGCCTCACTTTCGACATATAATATATTTGTTCTATGCTCTTTTGTGAATAAAATATTGATTTATGAGATGTGCAAATCATTACATTGTGCTTTTATTTATATTTGATGCAGTGTTCCAACCTTTTTGGAATTGGGGTCATAAAAGGCAATGCAAAGATGTGCTATCAGAATCAAAATATGAATCCTTAATTAATCTGGTGGGGGGGGTTGCTTTGTGAAGCTGCAGCAGAGTGAATAAGAGCAAATTCTCATGTTAACAATTCAATTTCTGGGAAATACTACATCCTCTTTATATATTAACTGAATATCCTCACTTAGTTTCTGTGCCCTCCATAGGGTTTCATACACAGTAAAACAAAGTTTAGTCAGTCTTCAGCATTGCATGCTTACCATTGCTGGTTTCCTGTAATTAGTTCATGCTTTGTGCTGCAAATCTCACAATTTTGAAGCTTTATTTTCATGCACAACCTGCAGTAGGATTAATGACAACAAACCACAGTGTAGTAATTGAAACAAAAATACAGAAAAAAGTATTTGTAATGTGCTTGTACTTTACGTTTCACTGTTTTGTGCCTTTAGAAAACTAAGATTGCTTTATGAAGTGACTATTCTTTTTTCTTTAATTTCTTAGCATATACATTATAAGCTTTAAATATTTCAAACTTTATCTCAGGTAGTATGCCTTATATTTGAGCACTTAAAGAATTTTACAGCAGATTAATCTGCACTGGTAATGTGGCTACAGGGGCACACTTGAAGAATATTAATATAAAAACAAATTTTGCTAAATTTTTGATTGCATCAATATTTATATTTAGTTTAGACTTACAAAGGCACAGTTAAGATCTTTTTTAGTTTCGGATCTTGTCAAGAGTTCATTCTGTTACAGAGCTCAACAATATCCACAGCAGTATTTTTACTGTAGATTGTTATGGCAGAAGATTGAAGGTTAGAGTGATGCAATGCCAGTTGTGTTACACATGCACTACACTTTACATGCACACTCTTAAAACCTCATGTGCTGAACCTTGCGTGTGACAGTAAGGCGCTGACACTCTGCAATCTCTCGCAGCAGCTCTTGACTCTGATTCTCTTTTTCCTCGTCTTGCTTAATTTCTCTCTCAAGCTTCTGGAACTCCAAATCCTCCAAACTTTTTGACTCTTCCTCAGTTTCCTGAGAAGCAAACCAGGAAACACAAAAAGCCAAGTTATTTTATAGAGTAAATGCACTTGAATCAGTAAGAATACAAAAACAGCAAAAAGAACTTCAGGTAGACTGCATGACTCAATTGAAATCCATGAGTATATAATGTATTGTGCATTGTTTTCTTCATCTTATTTAATGCTAAACATTTAAGATTTCAGCATCTACAGCAACACAAAATAAAAGCCATTGGACAATGCCATTAGTGATGAAGGACATGCAGAGGGTTGGTGTGACAGAAGAGGATACAAAGGATAGGGTGAGATGGAGGCAGATGATCCACTGAGGCAACCCTTAACGGGAGTAGCCAAAAGAAGAATGTGTCACATTTTATGTATTTTCAAGTGATAGTAGGTTTTAGATCATTTTTGTTTTACAACAATCTTGAATCTGTATTTTTCATAGATTGTGTATATTTGGGCATCCTTCCAAATGGGATAGTAGGGCTGTAACAAAAGCTGTGAATGTAAGACAGAAAGTAAAACAGCAAATCCAGGATTAGGGAGAACAAGGTCAAGCAGGATTATAAAAGGGCAAAAAGAAACAAATATGGAAGAAAATGAGTAACAGAAAAAATAGAAATGAAAAAATAGGTTTTTGGGTTTTCTGTGCATTCTGGTGCTCACTGCCAACATGAGCTAATTCTGCATCATAGAGAACAAATTTCCAAGAATTGGTCACTGGAGTTGGTAAAGCTGTCCTCTCTTATGGCATCAGCCCAACATTTTTATTAATCTGATGAGAAATACCTATATGTTTACCTTATTTTTTCATTCAAGCACTTGGTGAGGATCCTTCCAAAAAAGTACTGTTAAACTTGTAAATCACATTTGTGATAACACCACACCTTTCACCTTTGTTTTATTGTTAGCATGTTTTTTGTATTAAAAGAAATGCAAGTAAATCCTAATTTTTTAGGAAATTGTGATGTAACTGATTGGATGCCTGATAGTTTGTTCAAGCTGTGGTTTTGGTGTACACACACTAAGTCCTGATGCCAGCATTCCTCTTACTCACCCTGATCACAGTTTGCTGAATCAGAGACAAACGAGAAAAGGTGCGAGTTTATCTCAGATTTCTGCATTGTCTGCTATAAAAGAAGCTATCCCCAGAAAATGATCCATGGGTCCTCATTTTTGACATTTTTACCTGTGATTTCTCAGGGTGGCTCATCTTCTCAACATTATGCATTTTTCTCTTGAGTTCATCCAGAAGCTCCTTATCCCTTTGCAGCTGGGCCATCTCTGACTCCTGCTCCCCTTCCAGCAGAGCACACTCTACCTCCATCTGCAGGAAACAGCAACACAAAGTTGACACTGTACCTTTTGATTAATTTCTTTTAAAATCTGTTGGTTACTTCAATCAGCATCAGCATGGTGCATTAGGAGGCACACTTCATTAGTTTTTAATCTGTTAAGCTTTAGTGATAAACTCATCACAATGAAATCCTCTGTTAGCTCCCCCTAGATCCCACACAGTGGTCTTTACTTAGTCCAATGCTGTTTACTTTATAGAGAACTTAATAAACAGATAAGATGCTATTCCTTATCAATAATTATGTTTTCTTCAGTCTTCCTTTGATACTTCCCAATTAGCACTTCTTGATTACAGCCTAGTTTTAAAAGCAGAAAAGACTAACACATGGCATTCTCAATCTATATCTGTGACTCTGACCATCCTGCGATTAAAGTGGCACCAACAAATTTTTTAAATCTGCTTCTCGTGTAGAACTGAAGGATTTCTGTCTCCTTCCAATGGTAACATTTGTTCAGTCAACATTCAAGTTTGTCCTTGTTCATGATATATCTTGGATGCTGTTGACACCATCAACACTCCAGGCTGAGGACCATCATGGCTAACTGCTCTCAAAGATGACTAAGTTGTAGTTGGATTGTGGGACGAATCACTTACTGAGGAGGCAGCTTATTATTGCTTGCTTCTTTAATAGTGGGACGACATTCATTTGAAGACGAACACAAAAGTATTTAATACATCATGCTCTGTCTCTAAATTAAGTCAAAAAGACACACAGTCATATCCAAGACAAATGAATCTTGAAACTGTTTGAGTTTTGGTGTATAATGACTATGTGGTCAGCAGTATCCATGGCCATATAAGCCTGACAACATGTAAACGCATCAACATGTCGTAGCATTGACCATATGACTGATCTAAGCATAATGGTGACAGGAAGTCCCCAACCACGCCTTCCTAATGTGAGAGGCGACCAATAATCCCACTACCTCAATGAGCGTGACCAATAAGATCATGATCTTCACCATCTACCAGGAGACAAGTGGTATGCAACGTGTGTGGCAAAGTGATATTTCAAGTTAACATAGATATACAACATAGATCTACCATCAAAAATCCATCAACAAGAACCATGAAAATCTGCCAGCAAGATAGGAATAGCAAATATAGGAATTGTGGAAAGATGTGAACTGACCTTAAAGTTTTTCACTTGTAAAAATGTGAAGTTATGCCAATCATATTGGAGTGATTTCACATTTTTAAAACACATTTTTAAACCACTTTATCACCGAGCAGGACCCGATCCTACTTCTGGTTCTAGTGCTACACCTGACCTAGCTTATAACATTATTATGCCATTATTATGTCTGTGTATAAAAAGTTCTGTTCTTCTTTTGTTCAGTGCTGTGTCATCTCCCTCTCTAGTTGTGTGTGTTCCATGTTCTATATTCCTAGTTCTATGTTCCAAGTTCCTTGAGTTTTGTATGTTTGTGAAAGACTTAATCAGCCAATAAATATGGCTCGCTTTTTGTTTTTTTCCATCTGCCTCATGAGTCCTGCATTTGGGTCTGCCCTTCCTCCACAATGCACAAAGCTGAGACTGACAGTAAGCCAAAAATCCATCTTTATTCATTTATAAAGCTCTGAACTACTTCTCATCTCTTTTCTCATTCATAATTAGTAACTATAGTATATAACTAAGCAAATACTTGCCCTTGGATATTTCCCAGGAATCACATCAGAATTGTTTTTGTTACTATCCACCCTTCAAATGTAATGACCTGCTCTCAAATTCATGCAATTCCCTAGGGAGATCTTAATGCTTTTTTGTGCTTCTGCTATCTCTTCCTTAATTACATTGTTGTTCTTCCATCTGCTAAGTGCCTTTTCCTGAAATGTTACTTACTGTTCTCACATCATATAAAAATGAAGAACAAACTATCAACCCGTTCGGATGTCAGTTGTGTGCCACCAACCTCTCGAAGAGACTCCTCCATCTGGTTGTCCAGGTCTTTGACTTTTTGTTCCAGCTCTTCTATGTTATTCAGAACTTGAATTCTTTCTTCTTCTATATGCGTTACTTCCTGTTTAAGCTGCACACTCTCCAAAGCCTGTAACGACATCAGGAACGCAGATAAACGGTTGGCTCTCGAGGAGGCTGCACATTTTGTGAACGCATGCATACAAACAAAGGTGCCTAAGTACACTGGATGCAAAATCCAAATTTAAAGGGACTCTATACAGTATACCAAAAACAACACTTTTTCCTTGAGTAAATTATGCTAATATACTTTGCATGTGTGTTGAATCAGGTTTTACTGAATTAGACAACAGCAGCTGCTGTTTTAACTCATCCAAAGCTGGATCACTGACAACAGAGATTCTTTTCCACTCGGTGTAATGGAAATCTCTATCAGTGCACTCCAATGCCAGTCATGCCAAATCACTCCCACATACTGCACTGTCCACTGCCATCCTACAAATATTCATTCATACTGATGTGAAGGTGTATTTAAGACATCCTGTAATATCTGGTATTCTTTCTTGAATAAGCAGGTGGATTTTTTTTCTCTGGTCAGACCCTCATGTGTCCAGCAGCTCTAGGATTTACAGTTTTCCAGATGCATTGTGAGCACTCCTGCACACACAGCCCTAAGGAATGCAGAAGATGGCAGAGAGAGTTTTGTAGTCTGTAAACCTCTGCCACAATTAACAGATTGCAGAGATTATGACATCAACTTGGAAATCTAATTTTATAACCACTTGTTTACATGAAAGCTGGGTCTGGTAGATTACCTGGGTTGAGTGCAGTTACATTTTTTGCAGTGTCTTTCATCCATTTAGCTTCAGTAGAAAGTTCAAAACATCTGGAAAAACGCATGTCTCCTCCATGCATACACACTAAAATTCTTCCACTCGCACAGTCACACGGAATTGTGCATGCACACAGACACATGCGCATACTAATTCTCTGTGGGATAAAGTCATTTCCTGCCCCCCCCCAACAGTTTGAATGGCTGAGTGCTGAAACAAAACTAGGATTTCTTCATTAAAACCAGACACAACGCTAGGTTGTTACTGCTCAAGAGTGGAAACAAAACCAGCCTAGAGGAGGTGGTCTGCCTGAGAACTAAAATCCCAGTATTTATTTGGTTTATTTTGTATCTTCATTTTTATTTGTATACTAAAAATGATCGTTAGGCTATCAGGAAGTAACACATCCATATAAAGATGGTGAGTGAAAAGACAAGGTCAGATCATAATAATGTCAAAGCTGAGAGAAGCCTTCGCAACTGTGATTTCTCAGTTTATATGTCTGAACAACTCACATAAACAGGAAATGTACAAACCGCAAACTATCTAACTATCTGCACACACTTACAGGCATGCTGAAAAAATGCATGACGATTGTTAGAATTGTGTTCCTTGAAGTTTTGGGCAGGAAGTATTTGCTCCAATACATACATTTTAAAAAATCTGACACAGGTTCGAGATTCTTTTTCCACATAGTTCACAGAGAGCCATTTCATATCTCTAAAAACATTTTAATATGCACTGGGATTTAACTGAAGTTTAGTGGAAAAGTCAGACAGGACATGCAAATTAACTTCAGTGGAAAAAAGTACTCAAATAGGTAAACAAAGATAAACAAGCAACCACTTCTGTGGAATTCAGTTAGCATTCCACAGAAGTGGTGGGCCCCATTAATCTTCACCACAACTCAGTCCTCTCCTCACCTACTAGAACTGACATTCAGGAAGTAACAGACTACAGAAGCAGATAACCAGTTTCAGGGTCCTTGTACTGTGCATACTACCTCAACCTAGCTGTGTCCAACATACCTTACTCATTATTCCATATTCTTTGTCACTGCATCCTGTCCCCAAGTTAGATTTTTTGAAGCAAATAAATATAATTCAATAGACTGAGATTTTGGGGACACTCAACTGAGGAAAACCTAAATGTAACCTGAGCCTTTCCCAAGTTTCCTAACCAAAATAAGTTAGAAGCTGCACCTGAAGTTGACTCTGCAAGTCGCATCTTATTTGCCAGAGGGTGTTTTGAAGCACAGTGCACGAGGGATATGAGGAAGACAGGTCAAAATGTCCCTTGAAAATAGGCCTATTATCAGCATTTTAGCTCAATGCACTGACATAATAAATTAACTCATTTGGTTTTGTTTTACTGCACTGAAGCTAGTTTACAAATCTCTAATAAGCTACAGTCCCCACAGCAAAATTTGAGCCTTAAATGAAGGTGACACAGCCTATTAAGTATAAATTAACATTTCTAATAGGTGTAAATAATTAAAATCTTTAACCAAATGTGACTGCAAATGCTGTTTATGATTATTTGGTACTCTAACTTCGCATTTTCCTCACTCCTCACTCAACTTCGTGTTGCATTTATAAAATTACAGCACAAATGTAATGGACGTTGCTTGCATTTTAAATTATTTTTACCAACAAAAAGATACAATAGTGAAATGGAGGTAGTAAACATCTATTGGCATGTACAGGGTTTTTCTTGCTTCTAAAAAATTTCTGCACCTTAAAAGAGGTATTGATCTTTTGCCAAAGGAAAATCACCAATTAATTTAAGCTTAAATACAAGCGTAAAAGATATGTTTATTTACCAAATAACCAAAAATAACAAGAAAATTAATACATTTCTTAAATTCGGGTAACACATATACATTGTCAACCCAAAGACCATTTTGAGCCATTTTGATTTATAGGCCTATCTGTGCTTACGGAAAAGTAATCAAATTAAAAACAGCCTTTTCTGATTAAAAAAAAAAAAACACTGAAAAATACTAGAGCTGAACCAATGTCTCAATTTTCTGTCTGGTTTCCTTGCAGCATGCTTGTTGTGGAAATGTCTTTCCACAAGGCTTTTCGGAGCTTTCTTGGTGCAAATTAAGTACATTTGTACATTGGCAGTGAAAGCCAACAAATTCAACTAATTTTCTGTCAAAACCACAAGGATACACTGGAGATGAGAAAAAGGGCTGTGGGTTTGAGACCCCTGACTAAAGGAGACCAAAGAACAAGTTGTACTTTAGCTTACATTCATCAAGAGGACAACTGTAAATGTTGCTCCCTCTGTGTTTGATAGGTGACTGCTTGCTGACTTATCTTAGTTTGGCTAGTAACTTCATTAGCTTGTTGGTGAGACGTACCAGAGTGTACACTCAAATTTATGAGAAAAGGATCCGTCCACCTTTATCACACCACAAAAGCCAAAGGCAAACAGGAAAGACTAAATATAGATGGAGAGTTGTAAGCGGAACAGACAGAACGTGTACTACATCCAAGCAGCAGCATGTTTACTTCTGCCTAGGGCCTAATCATGCAATGTGTTGCTAAACTCCAGATATAATATAGTGATTCTTGGTAAAAATCAGAAGTATGCCCTTACTGCTAAATCTGATGGCAAAGTACAGTTTGAGTGGTCATGCACTGTAGGCATGATGGTGGTAAACTGACCCAACTTTTGCAAACCTTGCAAACTAAAGCAATTTGGTTCCCGTGAAAGTTTTTCTTAAAATATTATTCCATTTCCCTAGCTCTGTAATTTTTAAACATTCTACTTAGAGTAGCCCTAAGAAGCTGTCGTACAAAAACTGCACTTCTGAACTCCTTTATGTTACAAACTACAATAAAAAATAAGTTTATTAAACAAAACACAGGTTTGTTCTTTAATTGTTAAGATTTTTTAAATAAAAAAACAGGTTATAGGTAACTGAGGTAATTTCATAATCACCCCACTAACACTGAGTTTATCAATGATTTCTTCGAAACTTACTTTGGCTCTGTGATGTGTAGATGGCGATGGGGCACTGCTGTTGAGGCTGATAGCAGGTGAGTGGGATCTGGTTTCTCTATAGCTGTTTTGCTGACGCTGGCTAGCCTGCTGCTCCTCGGAGAGTTGGAAGTCTCTGGCTTTAGCTCCAAAGCAGCTCTCTTGAGCTGTGCTGCTCGGAGAGTCTGAGAATACTGAGTCATCATCCGACACCTGCAGCTTCTCCAATTCCTTGGTGATTTTCTGCAGGTCAGAAACAGCCGAGCCTGCTGGTTCTCTCGCTACCTGTCCCAACTCAGTGCACAGGTTTAAGATGGTCTCGAGACGCTGGCATTCCTGCAGATAATTGATGTTTGATCAAAATTAATTATGCAAACATATTTAACTGATTTCATTTTTAATTAATTGTGAAATTGATATAAAATGCATAAATTGGGGTCAAAAAGAAACTTACCAATCTTTGCACTTTCTGCTCCCTGAGTCGCTCATCTCTCTGGTGCTGGTGGTAGTCTTTGAGCTCCTCTTTGCCGTTCAAAGAGGTGATACTGCCCACCCGCTGTCCCGGACTCAAGCCGCTCTTCCCAAAGGACAACCTCCTCTCTCCAATGCCCAGATCTAAGCCTGTCCCATCTATCTCTACTCCAATAGAGCTCAGAGAGGCCAGACTAGCCCTCCTGGGTGTGCTGGGCATGCTAGCTGGTACTGTCACATCTGGAGGCTGCTCCAGGGAGGAGAGACTGCGCCGCTGTCCTGCTGAGACAATTCTGTGGGAACCTACTGAGTGGCGTAATGGCAGTGACAGTGCAGGGGGTTCTGCAGCATTGTGAAGCCGTGGCAGAGAACGGCTGTGCATACCCAGGCTGTTGAGGGAGCCAGTGGAGTATTTCCTCTGGCGGGAGTCTCCTACAGCTTTGCCCTGAGAGTAGAGCCTGCGGCCCATTCGAGGGCTAGATGGCATACTGGCTGCTCCACTTTTGACCCTGGGAGAACGTGGCACAGGGTCCCCATAAGAGGAGAGCACAGAGCTTCCATCCGAGAGAAGCAGGCTGTCTTGTGACTGGTGGCGAGATTGGGAATGGCGGAACAAGCCATTAGGGCTTAGGTGGCGTTCCCCTTGGCGAGGTGATGGAGGCACACTACTGCTGGTCATGTAAGAGAAGTTTCGAGATGCAGAAGGTGGACGCTCTGTATTACTAAGGATTGACAGTGGCCTGGTGGACTGGGTTCCTACAGATGTACTGAGGTACTTGCGGCTGCATTCTGCTGCCCTCAGACTAGCCTCCAGAGCACTCTTCCTGCGCTGCAATGTCTCCATCAGTTCTTGTAGCTCTGCTTTCGAGCGGGAGCCCCTCAGCACCGTCCCAGCCACTGAACCACCGCTACTGTGCTCAATCTTTACACAATCTGTGGAAAAGAGAAGTTGACAAAGCATGAAATCCTGTCTATTTTCAGACCTAATAAAGCAGTCAGGTTAGTTTAACTTCTCTAATACAATAAGCAGCAGCTCAGCTAAAAGAAGGGCTATCACATATGTGCTGAACAAGTGGGGGGAAACCAGTGAAGAATGTACTTTCATATGGTTCTGAGGCCAGTACAAACACTGGCTCAATCAGTGGTTAAGTTTCTTCTAAAAATGGAAGAATGCTGGCAGACCAAGACGAGTCAGCATACATCATAGTCTCAGCTGCAAGAGGACACCCAAATATCTGTGCCAGCAGCATTTCCAGCCACCCATGACAAAGGGCACTGTGTCTTGGGTGACTGGACCTTTAATGTTCAAATAAATAGCAAGTTTATTTAAGATGAAAGAATGTCCACAACTCCTTTAAAATCAAACAAATGGTGAAATGTACTGCCTCTCTAGTGAGCTCTCGCTGTATAAATAGCTGCAGTCTGACTTTGCTCTTCAGACTGAGATAAAATTCTCAGCATGTTCAGCATTTTTTTCAGCTGCTCAGTATTTAAATTATAGAGTGACCCTTTAGTGTAGTGGTGTACACATTCGCCTTACAAGCAAAAGATCCCTGGTTCAATTCCAGGTGGGGACACAAACTCCTCTCGCCATGGAGGGTTGTGTCAGGAAGAGCATCTGGTGTAAAACCTTTGACAAATTACCAATGCAGTTTAATCTGCTGTGGTGACCCCTTAGGGAGAATACAAGGGAGCAGCCGAAGGTACATTTTAGTATTTAAATTATAGGCTAGAGGTCTGTTACACAATGCAAATTTACTGAGTTCTCTTTTCAACTAAAACCCAGAAGCTTTGAAAATGACTGAAGGAGACTCAAGTGTAAAGTAAAGCTATCCAGACAACACAGTAATCCATCTACTCAGACAACCTTTTTGAAATTCAGTTAGCTCTCTTTCAAAATAATGGTAAACAGTAAATATCACATGTACTTGTATACTGTGTCTCCAGTTATATTCACTTCTAAACTAGCTCCTGTGCAACCACTATATCCACGAAAAGCCCAGATTTTTTCATAAATGTTGACCTGACCCAACCCCAGTGCAAACTGGATGATTAAGAACAGACTTATGCAGCAGCAAAGATTCCATATTATCCCTAAACATTTTTTTTTACCAGTTTCAGCCACTGCAATTGCAGATGGCAACGGCAGCAGATACAACATGGCAGCACCATGATCCCACGATCGAGTTTGTTTATGTTTCGTGTAGCTCGGAAAAATGGTTAGAGAGATTGCTAAAAATTTTAAAAAGTTTACAGAAAAAGGCCACCTGATGGTCAATCCTTTTTTCCAAAATGGCTGAAAATCTAATCAGTTCCACATTTCATAGAGGTTTATCACTGTGCCACAATTCAAAATCCTGTGTCAAATGAGTTTTACATTATCATGCTCACATGAAGTATTTGTGGAAGTGGTAGCATGGTGTCACTATGGAAGTATATGCTGGCCCAATTAACTGTATGACAAATAGTCACAGCGATATGGCTAAAAACATTACTTTTTTTTTTTTTACAGATAACACCTCCCAGTGGTATTTTCAAAATGGCTGACAAATCACTTCATGTCCTGATCTCAAGGAGGTCTATCACTGTACCAAAATTTAAAATCCTGCATCAAATGTTTTTTGCACTGTCGCAATGACATGAAGGATTTGCACTGGTAGTGGTGACAGCAGTGGCACTAATGATTCCATCATATCAGTGTTTTTTGGGGATAGAATAATGTAATGAAAGTGATCAGTATGAAGGACTCATCCAAATATTATACAACAGCTGTCTTACCTGAGCTGTAGCCCAGTGTGGTGACAGCACTCCTTTGTGGAAGCATGCTGTTCATCACTATGACCTCCTTTCTTTAGTCTGTGGATGCAGGCTTTAGCTGAGTACAAACAGAGACACATAAATAAAAAACATGAAACAAAAGAATTAGGTACATGTGTTCTTTCTTAATTCTCTATAAAGCTGATTCAGCCTTATCTTACCTACTTTGCTTTATATGTTTGTAGTGCTATTTATTTAGAGTTTGGAGAAGTTGGCTGCAGAAATTTCTGTCTTCTTAATGAATGAAAATAATGGAAATAAATGGCACTTTTCTTTTGGCATTCACAGCAGAAAGAAAATGTTCCAGTGACTCTTTCCAGAGATTATGACCCATTTACCCAAAAAACTCAACAAAACTTGATGTGAGCAGCTTTATGTAGGAACTATTTTTCTACTCCCCACTGAAAAAAAGCACAGCTTGCTAACATTACAGGTTGGCTGAATAGCGGTGGCATTATTGTTAACACCCTTTCATGTTATCACTTGTGGTTTGTGCGTAAAAGTGCACACAACAAGGTGTGTGGGTTTTTTAAATTTTTGGTCATAATTTGTGGAAAGAGCCAGTACCTCTGTAGCATAGTGATTTCCAAATTCACTTTGTACACAAAAGAACCCTGGTTCAAGTCCAGGTGGTGGACACCGTTCCACAATGGGAGGGGTGCATCAGGAATCTCTGCCAAATTACCTATGTAGATTCATCTGCTGTTGTAACCTCTTTGGGAAATACAAGCAAGGAGCAAAAGGTACGTCCTTTGATTTTAGAAAAAAAAACAATACTGGTGAGTTATTTATTATTTTATGTTTTTTATGTGTATCTTTTGGGCACTGGGAGAAAGTGCCATTTAGCATTACATCCAAAGGAACACAAGCATCTCTACAGCTGATATTTCCAAAACTAAGAAACTCACACCAAGGCATAGCACTGAAGGGTAAAATGAGGTGAGTTTTTAGGGGGAGGGGACTGTCTCTTTATATTACACATAATAATATAAAAATAAAGGATAAGTCAGTGCTCCCTGACTTATCCGTTAGAACTCCACAAAATAAAACCTAATCTCAAGTAGATATTTCAGAAGTGCAAATTCAAAGGAAAGGAAAAAATCTTTCCTAACGACTTAAGTATCAAAACAGAGCCACAGAAAAGTTTTTATGTCTGGCCCTGTGTCACCAATAAAAACCATGTCTGAAAAGCAGCACCCTGTGCTTTAATCGGTGTATTAGCCAGAGACTCATGACCAGTCCTTCAGAGCCCCAGACTCACTGAGACAGCAGACAGAGTAAGAAGTACAGACTGAAAAAACCTGGGCTCAGACTTCATGCTGAACTCACAGGATAGAACAGTGACTATAAAAACATGTCATAATAAACTTAGATGTTTAACTGGGTAATTAATTAGTAGATTGGATTATTAAATATATATTATCATACAGCCTTCAATCTCAAGTTTTTTTAGTTTTTTTTTAAAGGATCTGCTCTCTTCTCTGAGAAAAAAGAAAGGTAAAAGAAATAAATAAATTAAATAAAAGAAAGAAATCCATCTTCAAATCCCCTTAGTCCAGGTCATAACTCAAAAAGATCACAAAGAGCAAGAATATTATTGGTTCCAGTGATACCAGTGAGGGATTTTAAAACTCAGACGTTTCTTTCACACACACAAACACACACACCACAGAGAAAGACAGAGATGGCTGATCCAAGATTTTATGCTCCTGCTGTCTGGAGGGAGAGCGAGAGAGAGTCTACAGGAAACAGGGTATCCTTTTACACAGTGACACAATCAATCAGCATGAGTTCATTCTCCAGACCTCCTGGAAAAAAAAGAGAGAAAAAAAAATCCTAACCCCTTGTCAAGAGCAGGAGTTTTTACTGTATCACTCATAATGAAAGCCAGCAAGGAGGTGCAGATCATAAACACACAAGAAAATGTAAACAGTCTGAGAAATGAGCACTGATAAGATGGCTTTCATCTGATGTGTGGCACCACTGAAGAGAAATACTTTCACACTGCTTAAGGAAGAAATTGCTGTGGCCTACCTCTCACACATTTTTATTTCTACGCAAAGAAAAAAGTGAAGAGAAATCTTTGCAAACCTCTGAAATTTTGTTAATCACTGTTTACACATACACACACACACACACACACGTATATCACACAACAGCCTGAAGACCTGCTGATAAGTACTGTTGCTTTTTCATTTGCCTTCTTTGAACAGCTGTAGCATTTTTTATCACTGTTAATAGGGTTGACTGCATTTACGGGAACCCTTTCAATCTCTTAACAAAGTCAGAAAAATACATCAATAACAGCTTAAAATTAACTTAATCGCGTTTCCTGGGGCGCAGCTGCATGAATTAAAGTTTAAACCTTATTCAAGTGTTTTTTTCCCCTAGATGTATTTATTTAATGCATGTAAAACATACAGGGAAATATGTGCATAACAAACAGAAACGAAGCACATTGTTAAGTCTGTCATATCGACTTTCCAGGAGCATCGATCAGCCAACTGAGGGGTTTATGAAGCGATTTTTTTTAAATAAAAAAGGGACTAACCTTTGCTTTCTGTCCCAGTCACATAGTTCTTAGTTCTGCTGGTGATGAAGCTGAAGTCCCCGCTCTCCCTCTCGCTCTGAAGTAGTAAAGTTTCCCATGATAAAGAATCATATGGGAGACCCTCTCCCCTTCCACCCTCAAATTTCTGCTGAGACTCTCCTCCCCAGGAGGGAGAGACGGGAGGAAAGGGTGAGTTTACTTTCGTGTATCAGACGCAGTTGCTGCCCCTCTCTGGTTAAGCAGTGAATTACTGATATGTACACGTAAAGAGGGAAAAGCAAGGAGGGATGAATGAAAGAGTCATGTCATTGAATCATCTTTTAGATTTTAAACACGAATCTCCCTAAAGTGTTTTTCCCCTTCTAGCTGTTTCTGACCTCACACTGATCAATACCATGTTATTATTATTCCAGCATGGACTCTGTGTAAGGCATTGCAAGGCTGTACTTGTCATGTGACAATGCTGATTCTCCATTTTCAAAGGAAAACTAATTAAATCTACTGCCAGCAGTCTTTGGCAGACTGGTTAGGTTTGATAATAAAAAATAGACTTGGTTTCTAGACAGAGGAGGTTTTCCACAGTGTGTTTTCTATCAAAGAGAAGGAAAAAGTAGGCATTAGTACTTTGAGTTGTAAAGAAAAAATGTTGACTGTTAGGTTGTTGTTTCAGCAGTATGTGGAGGCGGGAGGAGGCCCCATTGCTATACTTGAAACAGAGCCAACCTCACTCCCCCCTCCAGGACTAACTGTGCAGGCAAAGGGTGAAAACTCATTCAGCAACATAGAGTATAACAACTGTTTTAATTTTTGTCTCTGTAATTGCAGTCCTGGTGGGGGGGAAAGCTTCCTCACATTATTATTTTGGTGTAATTATAAACTCCAATGGAAAGACCGGATGAGAAATTTCAGAAAGCCCAATGAATGAAAGGTTAGTCTTTGAGAAATCCCCTGAAAACCATCCTGAACCATCATGCATAAAAACTCCAGTTACATCATAGGGAGGGGGCTGTGAGTGCAGCACAGCCTGGACGAGATGATTACTTCCAGATACTGTGGCGGGGTCTTTGTCTTAAAAGTACACACGCACACTCACAAGTCTGTCTGCCTCTTTCTCTCTCCTACATTCTTTATAGTTTCAGGAAAATGCAATGACATGTAAAGTTTAGAGGGGCCCCATCAGAAAACCTTAAAATGTATTGCCTACACCTACACAATTTAATTGCAGTAGAGCGCTGGAAAGACAAGGCACTTCCTGCCCAAAAGAAAGGTATGATTTTAAAGTAACCACACAAAGATTTCCAGCAGAATGTGTGTGTGATCATGTGCAGAGAGATTCTATGGAGTGGAGGCTGTGGAAAATGTAGGGAAGGGGGAAAGGAAATAGTGTCAGATTGAGGGAGTGGGTGATTCTCTGGTAATTTTTGGGAGGTTTGAGTCATAGTGTGAAAACTCACATTTCACACAATAAGAAGAGTCGATGGAAATCAATTAAATTTGTTTTCTTGAAAATGCACCTTAGTCCAACTTCTCTTTCTTTGCTCCTTATTGAGCAAAGATACAACAAAAAAATAAATACGTGTAAAAGTTAGTCTCTAAATATCTTTAATACCTATCATGCTACTAATTAAGTTGGCAAACTTAAACACCTCCTCAGCTATCACACACTTGAGATGCTTAAACTGAAAGATGTACATGGACTCGGAGGAGTTTGTGTAACCACTAATGAAAAAATGAAGCAGTCCCGTGGCTGTTCTGTGGAGTGACCTAACTAAACTTAATTAGAGTAACAGGATGTGGGCCATGAAATGACCCACATCACAGTCATTTGTAGGGTTTATCTAGATGGATATTTTCACTTTAATTTGAAAATTGACTTAAGGTCTGCTTGAAACCACTAAACAAGATGCTTGAGTCTTTGTTTTGCCACCAAGCCTAAAATTAGGTGGCTGTGGTTTAGTTAAGGCAGGTTGTTCAGACATCTTTAGGCAGTGTCACATTTGTATAAACAATTAAATCATGTCTGTGTCTATACTGCAATACATCAATAACACAAATCAAACTTGTGTCCGCTGTCTGTGTAGACTTACTGGTTTGCTGGTGAGCTATTGCTCTGTTGCTCTGCTAAATAACCTTAGACCCCTCCTGGTGTATGAGGTAAAATATGGCCAGGTATCCTAAAGAAACAAATGAAATGCCTCGAAGCCCGTCGATATACCTCTGCCTTAAATCTGACCCTGTGCGACCCTGACAATTAACAACTTGATCTCAAAAATGTTATCAGTTCTTCTACCCACCATAGTGTTTAACTATATAAGTATTGACAGGATCCAGGAGCCCAATCAGCTCCTATGTTGATACTAAAATTATCATTGACCACCCCTTGTGACCTTAGCCTTTGACTTCATGATCTCTAAAATGTTCTCAATTGTTCTCCTCATCCTAGTGATTTACAGCACAAGTACTGGTTAGGATCCAGCAGCACAATAAGTTCCTACAATGGTAACAAGAATTTCATTAAAGACTCTGTATGACCTTAGCCTTTGACTCAACAATCTGATAAATGTTATCAGATCTTTGACCCATCATAGGTATTATCCACACAAAGTCTGGTAAAGATCAGGTCAACAAGTTGGCTCTGGTACTGTTAACAAGATTTGTAATAGTTGGATGGACAGACAGATGACCAAAAACTATAATGTCACCACAGCAGAGGCATAATAAAAAAACACAGCACCTTAATTCATAAATATATAATAAATCAAGTGCTAATAAAACTTTGCACTGTCATTATATACATTTATCAAGTAAAAAATTGGCAAAGGTGAGCCCAGTATAAGTAATTTGCTTTATTTTAAAGCCAGAGAGAGGAAAGCAAAGGTCAAAGTGCAATCATAGTTCTGACAGTATGATGCAGGTACTATATACAGAAGATTATGACATGGTTAGACACATAATGCATTTAACCAGATGCCATCTGTTTGATCTTAATCGGCCTCTTTGCGTGTGTGTGTGGCTTCACTGCTTGTTGCTCATTAATTTCCAAAAACTAGCATGAATCACAGTTGTTCTATGGTATATAAAGCACAGACTCAGTGTTTTCAGATCCATCCCTTTCCGGGCCTTTTGGTTGAAGCCCATCATTGCCTTCCACAGGTGCTTTTACTTCTTGTTCTTTAGGATCTGATGGTGAAGTAGCAATACAGTCCTCTTCTGTATTTGGCACATTATCTAACAGTTCATCATGTGTGTCAGGTTGTGGTTGTTGTCTGTTTCTTTCAGCACCATGTTGTCCAATTATGTATGAAGCAGTAGAGTTTAGATCTTTGTGATGTCCAACCTCAAAAATTCCTGTTCCATTATACCTATGTGAGACTGTTCTGGTTTCCATTGCTGCACCAGAAAGAAAAAAATGCATAAGAAAACAGAAAGATAATTGTGAAATAATACTGAGAATTTGTGGCTTTGAAGCTGCAATATACGAACTCCACCAATTTGTTTCCAATACATGTTTTTTGTTGTTGTTGTTCTGTGCATGTCTGTGAAATACTTTGACGAAGAAACTCATGGTGTAATATCTTCCATCTAATAGTGTACTATGTCATGCATTGTTCATCTGAGGTTGCACTTACCTAATTTTAAGATCTGTTAAGAGCCAGATATTTTTGATTATATCCTGATATGCAAAACCATAGAAGCTAAAGAGGGTGTAGATTATCTTTCTTTTAATATATAGGTCATAAAGGTCATGAGGCTTCTTTTAAGTATTTAAGAAACTCAAGTTTCTTTAAAGAAAATACTGTTACTCAAGTTATGAGGTAATTAGCGATTTTGCCATTTGTTACTATTGTGCAAACCTCAGTGTATCATTAAAGTCCTTTTTAGAAGCATATCTTGCCAATCTGCAGCCATCTTTTTTATGCCTCTGAGCAGTTATTTGGGTAGTTATATCGGAGGTGGATGTGGAATTTTACTTGCAAAAAATTTTGCGTCGTAAATGACTTTAGTGTTGGTGGGGATATGTACTTTGAATATTTTTGTAATACCTAAAAAACAAAAGTAACGAATAAAAAAATTAACAGACTTATGTCTCATAGCAATTATTGTAAATGCAAATCAAACTTTTTTGAACCCTTTAGAGATTGTATAAATCACATACCTTTTTGCCTTACACACTGAGGGAGAGCCACGATAATGGTGATCAAGACAAAAGCTGCAGAAGCTGCAGTGCACCACCAGGACCTTTGCACACTCTGTTCATCCAAACCTGCAAAGCAGCACATTTCTTTCAGATAACTGTTTTCCTTTTTCTTTCAGACAGATAAAAAATAAAACTCACTTATTGATGCGGCAGTGATGTTTACTCTGGTTTGAACGATGTGTCTGCTCTGCAGCCCTGAGAAGGTGCAGGTATATGTCCCAGAGTGTTCTTCACTGTCTGGCTTGAGAAGCAGAAGAGATCCATTACCCAGAAGAAGTGAGTCCTGGTCCAGCTCAGCTTGGCCTTCCCACAGGTTAAAAGTGTGTCTGGTTCTGTTGTCATATCTCAAAATAACTATGGGTTCACTGGATGAGTCAAACGTCCAGGTGAGGGAGAAATTCTGGAGACTATGTGGAGCGATGCATGGAATGGACAGGGCATGGCCTTCGTCCTGTATTATATCCTCTGAAATATATTTTGTACACATTTTATAGTATATATTTTGTCATAAACCATCCTGTTTATGAAAACTGCATTAATATTGAACCAAAATTCACCTTGATTTTTCCGAGAGGCTATCCAAACCTGAGTTTTGTCAGCTGATATGAAAGAGCAAAAGTAGGTGTGGTTGGAGACATTACCCAGAATCCTTAGCATGCTCTCCACTGTGAACAGACCCTTGTGGTCTGTGGTTTTGGTGGTGGAATTTTCTAAAGCTTCCTGTGCAGAGGGGGGGTCTGTGGCCCATGTTACCTGAGGGACAGGGTAGATGTTGTGAGAGGAACAGGTGACCGTCTCATCGGTCATCTCCATGATCACAGACTGGATGAGAGCTAGGAGAAAAGCAGGAAAGACATACAGCAGATAACAGTTAATGGAGATTTGATTTTGTTAGTGGAACTAACAAACTAAAATAAATTCTGCCAGCATTCTGAGCTGAGCAGGGCTATCAAAAACAAGCACTGTGTAGCGAGATTTATGCCCATCACACAGCAGTACTGCCATTCAGCTCTTTTAAACAAATCTCCCGCAGATGGTGCTTTTCTGCTGCATTTCAGTGCCATGGCTCACTTGCTATACTGCAAGTTAATAAGACAGACCATAGATTGACAAAGGAGCAGCTAGAACACACTGTATTCAGATATAAGCCTTATATAAGCCTTGTGATAGCATACACATTTTACATGAATGTTTATGGCATTACTCTTTTGTAAGGATTTCTTTTAGAAATGCTGAAAATGCAGTAATCATATGAATCTCTTATACTTCAGTGTTAATTTTGTGGAGACTGTAGTTCTTTTCCTCATGCCAGAACATTTGAATTTTTCAGTGATGAACAAAAAGTCCTTTCTGTTCTTAAAAGGTCAGCTGCAAGAGCACCACAGACTGTGTATCCAAAGAGTCCAGAGAGTTAGCCCTCTCTAAAGCCCTCTTTTAAACAATTTCAACAATAACATCATCACTTCCATGATAGATGAAGTTCATTTGTTAAGTTTTAGTGGAGCTGGCTGGATATATTCAGCTAAGTGTAAAAGCACAAACTGAGTGATAATGCCAAATAAGATAAAATATTAGCAAGAAAAGCCATTGATTTTGTTTTGTTTTATAATAAGGTGATACTTAACTAGTATCAGTTGAGGTTTTTGCTTTCAGAATGCTTAAAACACATGCAAAAGCTGGTCTGCTGGGTAGTAGTGGAATAAAGCAGAAAATGTTCCACTTTGTTGTCACGACTTACAGGGTGGTTCATTACTGGACAGTCTCAACTCTACTTTATCACTCAAAGCTTGACAGTGAAGAAAACCAAACCAATACAGAAAGGTGGAATAAATGTCTTATATACTAGATACAATCCTGTGCTACTGTACTGACCTTTCACCTCCAGGTTGACAAACATCTCCTGGTTGCCCTTTCGTGTGCTTGTGTAGCATTTGTATCTGCCCTTGTCTTGAACTTTGACCCTCCTGAGCAGCAGGGAGGCATTACCATGAGGGATGTGGGAGTTGAACAAACAAGTCCGTCCACTGAAGTGCTTGTTCTGGAGTCCGAACTGGTCCTTGTTATAGTAGTAGCTGTGAACAGGGATTTGCTGCTTGTACCAGTGGATTACCACTGTGCCGGTGGGTCTGAAGCTACAGGGCAGGATGCAGTCATCATGGATGATACAGGTGACATTGGCATCTATAACAAATGTATCAAGAATGAACACTAAATTCTATTTAATAATATTAATAATAATAATTATACACACACGTATATATAGACTACCAGTCAAAAGTTTGGACACACCTTCTCATTTAATGTTTTTTCTTTATTTTCATGACTATTTACGTTGTAGATTCTCATTGATGCCATCAAAACTATCAAAACTATGAATGAACACATATGGAATTATGTAGTGAAGAAAAAAGTGTGAAATAACTCAAAACATGTTTCATATTTTAGATTCTTCAAAATAGCCACCCTTTGCTGTGATGACTGCTTTGCACACTCTTGGCATTCTCTTGATGAGCTTCATGAGGTTAGTCACCT